>JAHZNG010002928.1:0-22372 GCA_027744375.1 Orchesellides sinensis
TCGTTTAAGTCCGAACTGTGATACACAAAATGATCTAGCTTTTATGTTAAATGTTAATGGAAAAAAACCTATTAGATAACACGAAATATTAGTTAATATATTTACAGCGTAATAAAAGCGATTACTCAACATTTTGTTTTTTAGTTGGTAAATTTAGGCAGCAGTATTATTTCCCATAATCCCATCCCATAATCAGTTGATAAATGCATAGCTAACCAATCTTTGTTTGCCATATGCTAGTGTATTTTAATACGATAAATGTTTACCACATTCACAACGCCAACCACGTTTACCAGCTTTAATTGAGCTGGATAAATAATGCATTTGAATGTCCATGTCTGCCTGAAAATGGCAAAATACTATCAAAAGATATTAATGTCTAAATTTTAAAAATAGGACATAATGGAACTGATTGTATTATGGAACATGGAAATTCGGTAAAAAAAATTTATTCAGAACTTCCGAGCAATTTTGTAAACTTACTGAATGTTTCGAGTATTTGCCAGAAATTAGTTAAAATAAAGGAATTTACCATGAAAAATTGAACTTCTTATTTTCACCGCTTTATCAAAAATCATGCAATTATTTAGAAATCCACAGCAATCTCTATTCTATAGTTAAACTCAAAATTCAATATCTGTAATTGGTGACTTAACAAAGTAAAACGAAGTGAAGTATGCACGTTATATCGACGTGATGAGCGTGTATTATATTCTACTCAAAAGATTATTTGTTGGTAAAATCAATAAATAATTTGTAAAGGAAATTTATCCTTTCATTTTTGAAAACACTTCTGGACTAAACTTAAAAGTCGTCCATTTAAGTTAAATGATCGAAATAAAGCCGTGCTTCTACATAGCAAATAAGCATATGAAGAAAAGCATCTTCTAGGCTCGCGAAAACCCTTATTATTATCGTCTGAATGTTTGCAAGAATGTCTGGAGTCATAAGCGGTACAATCCTGCAGTGCAAAAAGCTATCACGTAGATTACAGTACAAGCAATCCGTATTTTTTTTTTCAAACAGTGAACCATAGCATATACAGTACGTTTAGAAGCTTTGTAAATAATTGAAAAATTAACATGTAGGATATAAGAGGGCATTACTTACAACTTATGAAAAATATTTAAATGATTATCACAACATAATCGACAAAATAGGTTTTGGTGGTCGTTTCGGCAGGATACAACAATTTAACTTTCTCTGAGCGATGTTGGAGCTTGGGCTTCTTCCAGGATCTTTCAAAGCATATGTATAATGTTGTTTTTGTACCCTTCATCTTGTAAAAGTATTTATAAATACATAATAATATGGCGTATTTGTTATCTACATTGTTACCGTTAGTTTGATACATATTTTATATGCATTAAATCACAGATCTGAATCCTTAAAGATTAATAGCAACCAAACGGTGTTTGCCCAATACATGCATCTTATGAGTATGAGATAAAGTTAAGGTATCCAACAGTTGTTGTTTTTAAGTTTATATGCCTGGTAAACGTTTTGTTACAGTTTTAATGATAATTGCATGTTTTCACCCACACTCACAGTAAACCTGGTCATTGGTGAAGCATGCCTAACTAACACAGTTACTTTCCACGACCGTCTTACTTGAATTTTATATTTCTGCCATTTGATATACGTGATTTGTAACTTTTTAACGCATTATGTTAAATTGATATAATATTAATCGCGGTATTTAAGGCTTTGAGTAATGCGTAAATCTGACCAAAGCCGTTTCTTTTCGGTATGCAATCAACACAATATATAATTTTTTGTGGTAAATTGTATCAACGAGTTGCATTCAAAAGTACATAATTTTTTGGTGGCCATTTAAAGTAATTGATTCAACAATGTATTCTTTTGATTTCTATATGCCTACCTACACCTATGCTCGCCATTCAAAATCTTTTCCTGTTGCACTTGTCGCTTTATATCAATTTCCGTCTTGGGGTATTCAAATGAATTACTAGTTTTTTTCATAGAATTAGCATACTCTTGCCCTCGTGGTTGTAAATGCATTAATTTGATTGTGCTCAAGTCAGGAAAATGCTATGCAGTTCTAGAATGTGTTAATAAAAAAAAACTTTATGTACCCACTTTAAATGTCGATGCTGATAATGACAATACCACAGGAACGCTTGCATAAAGGAAATCTTTACATATCACGCATAAATGAAGTAATGCACAAATTATAGCCCCGGTAAGGTTTGCTTGACTAGCGTACGCTTGTGGTGATCTTGGTTGTTGAAGGAAGACAATGACTAGTTTGTTTTGCATATATTCATGAAAAATGATATGTAAGAAAGTAACGTTTACGTTATCACCAACTTTCCCACTTCATCTTCTATCCATTCTGCGCTGTAATATTGCCAGTGTCAAATATTTTACAGCTTCAGTTATTGCCATCTCCTCAAACTATACTCAATAACAGGAAGAAACATTCAAATCGAAAAGCCAAGCCCATTTTCCTGAAATGAACTTTTCGCTCAAGACGAAACTTTTCCCTTAATGTCTGATGCATAATTTACTACCATTATCGCAATGTTAATGTTATGCAAACACTGTAACAAATATAAATTTATAAATGATCATCCGGCCTGAATTCTGTCTAAGATACACGTACCATTTTTAGATTTCAAACGCACATACTAGGAAAGGATTCTTCTAGTTTCGAAATTAGCCAAAATTAATTAATAGAAGCAACAAAAATTCAACGTACAAGTTATTGTGCAATTTCATAAAAATCTATCAGATTGCCTAATGAAAACTGTGTCACCAAGTTTTTTCTGCCTACTGACCGGTAGTGCCGAATTGATGACATGCAATGAAGTACGATGTCTAAAAATCTCATCAAGAAAGAATTTGGGACAGCCTATACCGTTCGATAATTTTGTCGTACGAAGAGTTGCGCCATGATGTCAAATCCCTGTTATCATTCCCCAAGTCACATCGTTTTGTTCATTTTTTAATTTATTCACTTAGCCATTTAATATTGCATCAAGAATAACTGCATAAAACAATAGTTCGTTTTGTACTAATAAATTCTAATTGGTCGCGTGTCCCCAGACCTCCTTTTTCTGCAATTGTAACGCATCTAATAACTGCATAAATGCCATGCTATATTGACTTGACCATATTTGAATTGAGCTTTAATAACACTCTCGGGAACAAAGGTAGCATCGGCGGCAATAACGCATAAAAAGGGTCAGATTACCATAGGCAGCACGCATGATACCTAAAATAAAGATGGTTTCACGCTCTAACCACTCATGTGAAAAGAATGATAACATAATAAAAAGTGAATCTAGGAAACTTCCTTCCCATACAATAATTATCATCAGCACAATTGATGATAGCGCAAAAGTTGGCAAAGCCAACAATCATCACATTAACCAAGTCTGATGACAAGTTGGGTACCTACGTAAACGCATACAAATTTTCTTCTTGAAAACCCAAGCTAGACATGACCTGCAGAACAATCAAGTATGACGGAATTAGCTGGTTGGTTAACAAAAAATTTGTTTCGTTATTTTGGAACAAACTAGTTCATTTTAAATTGCCGAGTGCTTTTGTAAGATCACAAAATTGTACTAATTAATGGGCACCCATCACACGACAAGACATCTTATTTACCACTACAAACAACAACTCTGCAGAAGCATATTTTTATATAGTTGAATGAGCGGAAATAGTCAATAATAATCCGTCATTACTTGAATTTCATGCCTGCTCACCCAACCACACATGCTTTGTGCGTGCGTATGTACACACTTTAAAAAAGAACTAACAGAAGCAATGGGTGCATTAGGAGAGGTTGAAAATTACTGAAAAAAATCTGTCATTACAATTATGATCATTGTCATTATTATTATTCTATTAAACAATACAAGCTTTGCTAAACAGCTTTTAGCTTCTTTGCTGTATTGGGAATGTGCCAGACGTTCAAAACGACATGCCAAGAAAAAAACAAAGCAGAGTGCAGTTTACTGCTTACTACTTTTTTATACTGTGTAACACTTTTCTTGTTTCTGTATTACATATTACATTATAATAGACAGTTAGGCAGGGCAAATGAAGCGGAAACACCTGCAACTTTGAGCAACAACAATAATAATAATATGATTTCATTGATTTTCATCTTCCTCATCATCATCATCCTCCAACTGTATGATACAAAGTTAAACGAGGTGCATACCAGCTCATAATTAATTTTTTTTACTTAATCGTCTCAAAATATTTTATTGTATCATAATCTCACAAGAAGCTGAAACGGTGTGGTAGTAATTGTTTGTACATATTGTATATAAGGTGTAATCATGAATGATTAGCATTATATAAGCACTTGAAATAATTGCCACTTACGTCTGAATTGCTTTTTGCCCTCCGTGTTGGAAAAAACGCTTGAAATGCGTGTGTGCACTGTGCACTGCGCCTGCATTAATGCTTTGTATACATACCATAAATCGCATAAGTGACCTATTGTTGTTTATTGTTTCCCTTAACCGGCTTGACGAGACCACGGGGGCAGCCGCACCACTAGCAGAAATTGGTAGAAAATGCGTTTGCATGCCAAAACAACCAAAGTAACCGAACCCAACAAAATCCAAAAGAAGTAAACCTACAATCAAAAAATTGATGCTAGCAAGTTATTGCATTACACATTTATGGATGAATGAGTAAAATGAATGAAGAGTACAAACAAATGAATGGGAATTAATGGCACAAGAACATGGAAGTGGACAAAAATCAGGCTGCACAATGCAAACTGCTACGATGTAGATTACAAAACGAGACAGGAAAGGGTTTGATTGAGTTTGCTAATATCACAGGTTGACCGCCTAATTTGCACTCGTTTCAATGATATGCGACACCATACACTAGAAGCCAAATGGTAATCATCATGCAAACCTTACCTAAATTGGTACATTTGTATACCAAAGGCATGCATTCATTTTCATACAAGTTACAGCAACATTGGAATGGTAGGAGAGTAACTTCGACCACTTTCGATTTTGGTAAAATAAACATAAAACACTTGGGTCATCCTGATATACACACAAGTAGTGTGTATTTATATAGTGACAACAGCCACAGCAAAAAGACCAGTAGATTGTTTTAATTGTAAATGAGAACCGGAAGTATAAGAATACTGCAATAAAGGAGAAGTACTGGTGTAACAGGGGGTGCTCCTGATAGCAAATACTGATGATGCCCTGCACAGTTGATGATTGAGCATGAGTAGTTTGTATATTCACTAGCAGGTAAGGCAAGGGGTAACCCCTTTGTCATCAAGTCAAGCAACTTGCCGCTACCCAGACAGGAAAAAGACGTCAAATACCTACTCAGTATACGTAACATGCAACTTCTTTCGTTTACATCGCTTGGTTAGTTGTTACATCAGCCATATTTGCTACAATATTGTTACATACATAATTTTTTACCTAAACGGATCATCATAAGATGATATAATGGCTTGTATGAAGATGCAAAAGTTATATCACAAAATGTTATATAATGTAGATAGGTACATTAGAATTTGCATGCAACTTGTCGTGGGTAAAGAGACACACTCAAGGGTTGAATCGTAGAATCCTATGATAGTGACCAAGGGCAGGCAGGTTACCATTTGTGTGTTTCTTTAAGAATGCATGCACTTTTAGATGTCAGTTTACATTGATTTTCCTAAAAAATACGTTTAATGCCGTAGCATTTTATGTATATATCTGTATTGTCATATTGCACACATTAACTAAACACGATTGTAATGCTGTTGTGTTTGTATGTAAGTGCAAGTTATTTAATACATTTACTGCTTACATCAAAGTATCGGCATAATCATCATCATCCTTAGGTCATGCAGCCGTAACAGCTTCAACGTTGTAATATCACAGCAAATAGGGACTTCCCCTTTAAAGTCTTCACTTTTGCAAAGGGGTATATGGGCAAGAGCCATACGTTTTCTACAAATGCGCCAAAATCTCATCGAACTATTTAAGCCGTCAGAGGAAATCTTATCAATTCATTCTGCACATCATCTTTGTGTCATTCGCATCAATTGAGTGGAAATATAGGAGAAGGGCTTTATTGTCTGTGATTTTGAGAAGTGATCTTCTCGAGAAAAATTCTGAAGGAGACGCATCCTAAGTTGGAGTTGAAACAAAAACGTTCACAAAAAGCCACAATGGTTGCCAAAGCTTTGGTAAGCAGATAGAAATAACTTCAGAGACTGAGATTGACAAATTTTCAAGAAACAATTTAACACACCATTAGTCATAACCCAAGAAAATAAATTGTGTAGGGCAAAGTAGCAAACACAGTTTTCATTTTTCTTCATTAGGAAATTATTATTATTCAATTTTAAAGAAAAGTGACGTTGACTTTCTTTCAAATAAACCGTTTCAAAATCAAAGTGATCGCGGTTTTGTTGATTACCTAACAAGTTGTTTGCACTTGAGTGAAGAAGTAGTGCTGTCATTATAGTTATTTCAGTTTTGTGACTTTGTTTTTGTGGAACCCTGACAAAATACCGGACCTAGACAATGAACGGATCTACATAATGAAAACTGTGAACTTACACTTTACTTTATATATGCATACTTTGTTATAACAATTTCAATGTTTTTTGTTAGATCTTTGCCGCTGTGTTGGCAGTTGCCACTGCACTTCCTTCTCCAGGAGATGTTCAAATTGTCGAAGCACAACCTATTGCAGTAGCCCAGGAACGTGTTGCCGACCTTACTGCCTTGGGTAGTGGTTGGGGAGGTTGGGGATCCTCCAAGCCCCTTATCTCTGTCGGATGGGCTCCACAAGCTTCCTCTGGATGGGGATGGGCACCAAAGGTCAAGTATCTCAAGTTCTCCATCCCAATCCCAGTCCTTCCCAGAATTAAGTTTGGAGTTAAGGGAGGTCTCAGACTTCACGCTTCCATCCAACAACCAAAGGGATGGGGATGGAGCCGTTGAGAAGACTTATTTTTCTTAGATAGAATATTATAAAAAAATATATTTTTTAGCTACTTGTAAAGATACGATTTTTTATAAGTATACCCCCTTTTTAGTATAATTGAAAATGTGTGTCAGTCAGTATGAATGAGAGAGCTCTTATATTTTTTGCTACAAAGGAAACGCTTTTGTTATTACATGTTATATTACTCGTTCTGGAAAAACCGTTTGCATGTTTTGTGACTTTTTTATGTATTACTAAATAATTTGTTACTTTTTATATGCTCAACTCAAAGTTAAAAAAAGACGTACATGGCTGTAATGCTCAATATGTTGGTTAAATGTAGGTATTATAAATGAGCTATATACAGAAAAAATCAAATTTTGAATCGGTATCTAAAAAATGACCCAGACCCAGTGAAAAGTTCTATCCTTGAGAAAACTGAAAATTGTACAAAAGTAATATTATAAAAAATAAATAAAATGAAAACTTACAAGAACTAAGGAATCAAAGCGATATGACATTCATGAAAGCATTATGGGTTTGTTTAGTCAACGCTATGTCAGAGAAACTTGCTTTTGTTGCTTGTAAACAATAATTAATGTAAAAATGTTTATACATTTACTTTACATACATACGCATAGCCCAAGGCATGAAACAATTGCCGATACGCATATTTACGTGATATTTACAATAACAGGTTTTCAGTTTAAAAAGCAAAAGTAATTGAATCATTATAATAAAAGAGCAAAGTTTTTATTTTGAATTCATTCATCTCAATCGGAAATTTAATTTTTAGGTAGGGCTAAGGCCAAAACGTTACTCTCTAACGATGTAATCAAGAAGGAAACCTGATCTTTAAAAATAAAGCATATCATTTTTTTTAAAATAAACGCTGTAACGCTTCAGGCTTCAACAACACATCAGTAGAATCAGAGCACTGTGAATAATCGTCGTGAGCAAAAAAGTGATAAAATTTAGTACGTGGTTTGGTGAATAGAATAGAATTCAACTACATCATGCATATAAATCTTTGTGGCTTGATACAGTGCACTATGCATTTGTGTGTGGCGTGGTTACATTTTCGATGTTAGTTAACCATATCAAATGAAAATTTTCTTGTTCATTGTTATTGTTTTGTGACAGAATACTTAGATTAGAGCGGCACTATTACGGTACACTAACACATTGCATCATATGGGTTCGAATGCAATATAAAGAAATTAGGATATTGGAATGTGAATAAAGTAGACTTTATAGGATGATGTACATCGATTCCTGTAGCTCAGAGTGAAAGGGATTTTTAGCAATCTTAATAATAGGAGAAAAAAGAACCGAAAAAACTTGTTTGGCCAGGTGACCATATAGGTATATTTTACATATGTACATATCAAATTGATGACTTGAGCAGATATTACTGTATTGTTAAAGGCAAGCACGGAAGGAAGGAAGCAAATTCTTGACAAATGAATGGAGGTAAACATGATGTAAGCATGCATTTTTAGAACTTCAACCACATCACATCACCTGCAAATAGCGGCAGTGGTCACGACACGGAATGCACTTCCGCTCCTCCTCAAGACGTTAAAAACGTCGCTAGTAGGTTGGCAATATTGTAGCTCCATGTATGCTGATATTTTATGACAGGAGATGATGTATGATTAAATGAAAGATGAAAATGGAAATTTTAGGAATTGTTTTTTCCTTCTTAGTACTTTCAATATTACTATTTTTAATGTATTTTATTACTGAACTGAATATACGAAACGCGTAGTGAATATACGCGTCTTCCAAATAATTGTTTGGTTTTATTTGCATAAATATGTGCACATCATCTGAAGCTGTCGTGAACTGTTGATTGTAGAGATAGTTTGAAGAGGAGGATGATGTTAAGATCATTATTGTCATGCTGCAATTAACTTTCATATGGATTGAATGGATTTTGTAAAATTGAGACGAAATGAAATGTGTTTTACGTCGTCGTGTTTCAAATTGGCAAAGAAATATATGCGCGGTTAAAGTCAAAGATTTACTCTAAGGTTCACGAATCATTACGAAGAAAAAAAAGAATGTTAAGTGTACAAATTCAGAGCTTTACATTTTTGCACGCAAAAGCAACTCTACAAGTGTAGTTTAATAATATGATGATTGAATTACAAGGGTTATTGGCACTGCTCCCTTCTTCCTCACCTTAACAGACAAATATTACTTTGTTTTAGATGCTTTTTTACTTTGATTGCATTTTCTTAGAATAGCTAGTTCCTTGTGTTACACTGTTACATGCATAATCAGCTATTTAAAAATTAGTTTAAGCGTTATGGATCAAAATTGAAGACTACATCGATTTTAAAAGTCCTCACATTAATTATATTGTAAATGTCATTCACATGACATGAAAGTTTCCCATACGCCTGAAAACGTATTTGATTTTATAGTATGTCGTTTTTGTTGTGATTTTGATGCATTAAATCATAAGACAATACCTCGTGGATAGATAAAATAACAAACTATGTAACCGGAAATCTTATTTGCGTTTTTATTTTCAGGATGATTTATCTTTTGCATAATATTTACATACTTAAGGTATTATTGTCTTAATATTTTATAGTGAACTCAATTATCCGACAAACAACTTGCGTAATTAAGGATGTACGTACCAACCAGGTTCACAACGATATTGACTTTATACGGACAGCTCACAGTATGGCAAGGTAAACTTTAATAACTTTCCTGATTTTTTAGAAATGTTGGAAAGAAGACATGGAATGAACATTTTTCTTTACCATTTTAAAAAAGTTTTCAAATGATGGGATTTCAATTACAGATTTCCTGGACTCTGACGGTTCTGGAAATATGGCTCGAGGGAGTGGATTACTACCGAAGTATTTGTTCTTGAGACAGGTGATTTTTGCACCCAAACCTTTGAGTCTTGGCTTAGCACCTCCTCTCCCACCTTTACCCATTGCCATAGACTTAGAACTGAGGTCGAAGTCAATCACTTCAGGACAGTAAACATTTTCTCTTGCTGCGTAAATTCCTTTTTCATGAGCATCTTTGTCGTACATATTGGAAGCTGCGTATTCTAAAATCTTTGTAGAGGTGCCATCTGAAGAATGCAATGATGGAACTGGTGGTCCAAGCGGGCGCCGTGGTTTACGGGAACGGTACCCATCATGTTGTCTAGGATTGGAGGAATATGCATCAGAGCTTCCTGCTTCTTCGTGATCATAATCTTGGTGAGAGGGTTGACTTCCATGATTATGGTCAGTGTATGAACGGTGATCATAATCAGAATCTCCATATCCTTTTTCCTCATAAACTTCTTGCTTTTTGTAATCTTCTATTGATTCACGAAGACGAGGAACATGATAATGATCACCACTACCACCATCGGAATGAGATGATTCATCATGGTGATCTTCAGAATTATCTGAATTTGTATTTGATGCGGATGTTTGAAGATTTGTGGAAGGCTCTCCGTCGTAAACGGGTATGTGCTCAACTCTAAAAACAAATTTTATCCCATGAAACGGAAGTTAATCACCCTTCTTTAATTACTAAATTACTTAATTCCACCAAAACCAACTGTAACTTACGAGTATGTTTTCCGAACTTGTATGTACTGCTGAAAAGGATAGATAGGTTCCTCCATCTCCTGATAACCGTCTACTTGAACCTCAGGTGAAGGTAAAGCGGATGTAGTTCGCGTAAAAAAAGTGATTAATAGCAGAAATACTGTCCACAGTTTTGCATAATAGTCAAATCTATAAGATTTTAATAATGAACTCTGATTTAAAAGGAAAAAACTCATCGTAAAGACAGAAACTTTCTCACGAACAAACCAAGAATTCTCATCAAGAAGCCGTTTGATATCACCAGCCTCTTGTCTCATAACTGCTAGGTAAAGTGCAAGTGACCGGTATTTTATGAAACTGATTTAAAGAGTTTGAAAACATTGGTTTAGTTTAAAATTAAATCGGGTCATCTTAGTATACAGTGCAAAACTAAGTTAGGAAGGAAGGAAGTGCAGGAATGTTATGCTCATGCTAGAGAATTTGCACAACTAGGTTCAAAGAACGAAAAGGAAATATCTCTAAAGCTTGAAAAAATATGGTTGTCATAAAATTTGGGACTAAACGTAGTATGTAGTCAAATGTGACGAACGAAGTATCAAACTACTTTACGTGTATACTGATTGCATAACGAAACGCATAATGTAATGGATTCGTTTCATTGTAGCATTTTCAAACATATTAGATTTTATTCTTAGAGTTGCTACCTGTAGAAATATACCTTGTAGTATACGATGCCATTTTTATCTGACAAAACTAAATGCGTGTTAAACTGATCAGGATTCATGATTCAATTTAAAAGGAAAATGCCTTGGAGGTGCTCCTCAATCAGTCAATCAAGACAGTGAATAACTGATCGCTGTCAACAAGGAAGGAAGCTTTAATACACCCATGCTTTTTTATGAAACGTGCGTAAATTTAGTGGAATTCATGTATTTTGCTACATATTTTTAAGCTATTCTTTTATTTCCTAGATTATACTCTACTCTTCCGTACTTCGAGAATAAAATTTTAAAAACTCAATTTCAACACAACCCATACATGATGCCAAACGAACCCTGGGTATGCCATATTGATTCAATTTTTTAGTTGTGCCACAAATCCGAGAATCTCTAACTATTCCAGAGATCATAATTCCATCAAATCGACATTTTTAGAAATACGACCCAAAGAGTTCCCTAAAAACTGCTGTAATTTTGTTTAGTATAAATTCAGGATTGAATTGGAAAAAGGACAAGCATTCAATCGTATTAAACCATAAAATGCAAAATTGTAGGCTATTTCATTAATTAAATACCCCTTTAAGGTTGGCGATTTGCTAACATTCATTTAGCCTCCGTTGATCGTCTTGTATATGTGATTTAGGTATCTTCATACAAAAATATATCTGTAATCAGTCTTTTAAAATCAATTATCATAACCTTTAAGTGACCTATCGTGACGTATACAACACCTGATGGAGTAGGAATGTAGGATTAGCCGAGCATCATTGTACAGATCATGATCATTGTTTTTTACAACCATGCTTAGAAACATTTTATGATCTTTTGCATCTGAAATCGTTTGTTTGTGATCATTGTTATAAATATTTGTCTCACTCAAAGTGCTTTACACAGGCACTCACGTAAAATGCTGGTTACTCCTTCATGAAGTCGGGAAAATCCAAAACCACAACATAGATTATAAAGATGCTGATAAGTTTACTATGGGCTGTGTTCTGCGTTAATCCTCAACTATCGTTTCAAACGTAATAATACTTTGGAAATTTCCCCAAAAAATCCAACAACAGAAGTTTTGATTTAATCCAAGCAAAACTTGACATCGGTGATGTAATTGACAAACGAAAAACTTATCGAATTTCGGAGTAACTACATACTTATTATGTTCACGAGTGTGTGAATCATGAACCAAATCTTTTTTAGTTACACCACACCAATTTTAGCATGGAACAAATTGAAGATATTCGTACTGTATGAGATAAGCAGCGTTTTGGTCAGGACAGCATATTTATTATAGGAAAATGCCGGTCTGTAAGATATACATATTTCTTGGTTTATTTCATATACATTAACTTGGTCCCAATGTGTAGTTCAAAACGTTAGCTGAATTAGTTTGCTTTGAATTTGCGAATCTGTCAATAAGATTGCATGCATGCAGAAAACTGCTTAAAAATGAGATGAAACATGCCTACATAGTAATGTATGTAATATGTATACCCACATATACGACTTATGACTATGAATGATGTAGAATAACCCTTGGCTATTAGTTAATAATATAATTTTTTATTTTTAGACATTTTTAGGTGCCTTCTTCAATGCACTTTTTAGGTACTTTTCCAGGGACTTGCCGTTATTTATACTGGTATTTGAGTATACAATGCATGAAGCTAACAAAAGCCTTAATCAGAATATAATATAATTTGTTGCAACAGTGACACCAACAATCAACACGTACTTGATAACCCAACAAAATCAACAACAGAAATATATTTTGCCTTTCCTAGTTGTGTTTATTATTTATGGGAAAAAAATCTGAAGCGGGTATAAAAATTAATATCAAACATAAAATAGTTAATTCTTTATTATTACGTTGTATCTCTTTGTGCATGTAGTCACGCTTGTGTGTGTTCATATACTAATTTGTCGCATCAGACAGAGTAATAAACAACAACTTTGAATTTCGCAAAATATGTATTACGTATTATGTTCTATATGATTTGTAAAACGTTTATTCTCTACATGCAAAAGTAAAAATCATAAATACTTTGACTATAATGCCTATAAATGTGTAAGTGCAATAGCAAAAGCTAAACCACATTGTATTAAACATGACAAACTTGTATGTATGCTTTACTGCATTTTATACTGGTTATGGGAATTCCCAGAATTGTGCCGTGATCACATCATCATACCTTAATTCAATCAATGCAAATATATACAGGCATGTACGTTTGCATATATTTGATATCTATATGAACTGCCGAATTGACTTCAAAATATTTTCAAGTTGAATAGCATGCATGCATGCGCTAAAAACAAGTCTTTTAAACATTACTGAAAGAGAAAATCAAAAACATTAATTCTTTCATTGAATAGGCTTACAGAGCATAAAGCGCATATCTGTATTCAGCTTACCTTATAATTTACATTACAACCCTATACAGGCTTATCAGGCAGGTACTAGATTTGGTAAGATAACTTATGGCCATGTTTATTAGCCAGCCTCCGCATGATAAAAGATGGAATATAACAGCTTTGACCATTGTCTAAATTACTCCAGAATTCCCCAGGACAATACAAAAGAAAAAAGTTGAAGGGTGATGATATTCCATGACCGATATATGCATTGCAACTGGTTTACCTTAAAAATCATTTTTTACAAGATGTACATTAGTAAATACAAAACTCAACACATTAATTTTCCCTGTGAGAGTAGGCACTCAAGCTTATCAGTTGTAAAAGTGACTTCATTTGGGGTTACTACACTTACTAGGTGCAAATCTTTACTATTAATAGTGTAAACTACGTTATCAACCAAAAATGCGGATCGTCTCATTGACGCTAACTTGGGGAACCCCCAACCTTGAATTTTGCTTTTGTTTGATCCTGAACCTTCAACCTTTGTAGACTGAGGCTTAAGCATGATCACAATGTATGTAGGTATGTGTAACTCATCGTGCATAACCTACAATGTGCATACCTAAACATAATCTCTTGTACTATCAAAACCGAGCTCATGATTGTTGAGATTCGCAAAAGCTGAGAATCAAACAGAAATGTTGTATTGCTACATTCAGGATACGGATATACTTACTGTATTTTAATATGATTAATGCATGTCTGCATGATACGATTGCTGAGATACAATATGTACAAAGGAGAAGTCCTCATCTTGCTCAATTTTTGTTTGACAGAAAGATTCATAGAAGTAAAACTAGACTATTTGCATAATCTCCTAAAATTAAAAAAATTAGAAAGGAAGCTGGTCTAGACGTTTTTGTACAGGTTTACAGAAACCCATATTAAATTAATAGCTTCGGAAAAAGTATATCACAGTCATAATCATGGTTTAAATGAGGAAGAAAGAGTAGCAATTGGGAATATCCACAAACGCAAAAGCCGGTAATTTCTAGCTGGCGAGCAAAAAATAAGTGCGCTTTCAATGCACGCAAAATAAAGCAGATAAAGACAGAACAAGTATTTAATATAATATAACAACGTGGTAAAACAAGAGCTTTGAGCAGAAACCTAATGTAAAAAAGTGGCAAGTTTTCATTCACTCTCGGGATTCATTTTAAACTTGTTGATATAAAGTAAGTAGTAGTGGCATTCTTTATTTTATAAACACATAACTTTGTCTGTTTTTGTCGTGTCATCTCATCAAGCTAAGTACATAAATACATGTCCATACATTGTCTTTTCGCTAGCTGAACAGCGTTAACATTTGCATAAATCCACAGAGAAGAAGATTAGGTATGCATTAGATTATTCTATGGTAGAATACACATATATATGTGATAATGGACAAGAAGTGTCGAGCGTGAAAGATTTTTGTAACATTTACTTTAAGATATCTTCAAGCTAAATTATCAAACATCCTTATTCCAAAAGAGTAAATACACAACAAGTTTAGCACATGTTGCTCAAGAACATTGTGCGGATCTGTTGGTTGTGTTTTTGATAGTGATGTAATCGACACGCTGCTGTAGTTTATTGTGGAAAGCTGATTCAGGATTACTTTATTGTAAAATTTAACAAAACTTGAGACGGAACTTAACCAGAATTTCAGTCAAACTAAGAACACTCCAAAGAAACTTGAGTCAAATACTAACTATGGATTGGGAAACGTCTTTTTCTGGAGGGGCAATAAATATTCCCCAGAAATCACCATTCCTTGAAATATTAGTTCAACCACAGCCCAAGTTCCGGTTCCGATATCGTTCTGAAATGACTGGGAAACATGGAAGCTTGCTTGGTGCGCAACAGACTAGTTCTGTGAGAAGTACAGGTCAGTTATCCGGCTCTGGAGGAATGTATTTATCTGCTGGAGGAGGAATGTCTGGTAGTAACATAAGCTATGGTTTGGTTTCGGGTGACGTTAGCAGTGGAAGTGTCAGTGGTCACGTTCACCATGTCGAAGGTAGCAGTAATTTTTCAAGCCCTGCTTCATCTGTGGGAGCTGTGAATGCGCCAATGCAAGGACCAAGTTCTTCCGTAAATGGTTCTAAATTATATCCAACTGTCAAGGTAATCACAACACACCATATCTTGTATGTAAACAGTATAATGAAATGTGTTAAATTGCTTGAAACTGAATGGCTTGTATTGTGGGTTGATATATTTCTACGAAACTGATTAGTGAATCCCATTGTACACGGAATATACACAAATACAAAAGTTTGATAGAGATATCCTTACAGCTATGTGGGCAAGATTAAGGACAAAGTGGATTTTCTGTTTCGTAGAAACTCATAACCCATGTTATGTTTTTTATTGTGCGATCATTTCTTGGAAAATTTCATTAGCTGCGTATTGCACAATTCCAGACAATTGCTAATGGCAAACTTGACCGCAAAAGTTGGAATTGGCCTGAATTCAACTTAATTAATCAGATAACGACGTCCTCTCGCGTATCCTGTTTTCCGGGGAACAATAAATTGATAATGATTTGGAAAAGTTAAGGAACCGTAAAGGGCACTGACTGCACTGCGTGGCATACACCTGTGAGGCACTTCATAAAGCATTGTATAAGGCCTTTTTGTTGCATCCTGTACGTTTCACACCATATATGTACATACATATACTAACATACCCCCATATATACATATTACCATATACTACGTAATATGTGCATTCCACAACCCATCTTATTTTAATTACCTCTATTCTACCTTTACCAAATTTTCACAAAAAGCTTCGTCGGGAATTCCCCGGTCATATATGCGTGTATCACTTTAGTATATTCAGAGCCTGTCGGGAGCCAACGCTGAGTGTGAGTAAGAATGAGAGGCGGTGCTCACGCTTTATATGGCAGACCACAGCTTAGAAAACAGGTTTCGTTTCTTTAAAAAACTAACGTGTGCAGATGAATGTTATTTTACTGCTCCGTATGTACAGATAAAATGCTCTTTGGTAAGCATAAAACTGTGTATAGTATGCGCAAAAGTTTTTTATTTGTGATTTGTTTAATGTTTTCCTATTCCTTCGATTTAATTCGTTGCACTGAAAAAGCGTTGTAGGTACATGAAGCACGTGTTTAGAATGTTTCTCATGACTGTTGCAAAATGACCTGTACATGTACATTATTTTAATACCTTCCTGTATGAAATTCGCTGACATTCTACGCGCTGACATGAGTCACTGATGGTCTTTGAAGGAAAGCTAAACGGACGGAAATACAAAAAATGTTCAATTAACATATTACGAAAATAGTTTCGACTTATACCTTTCTTCTGGAAGGTTGTAAAATGTTAAAGGTTCTTCAATCCCCGTTTTTGGGGAATCCCATCACTAACCAGGGTATTTTTCAATGTATACGGGATCATAATACGAATATACTTAGGGATAAAATAAAGTCAAAAACCTTTCTTATGCTTTTCAAACTCTACGTTTCTTTCAACCTTTGCCTTTCTCTTATATTTCTAACATATGATTACACCGTAAATTATTAGCTTTGACAAATTTTTAACAATTGAAAGGTGCTTTTCACTTGTCTTTTGGGATTTTCCATTATACAGACAACAAAGGAAATTTGTAATGTGATGCTGCAATGCACAAAAGACTCTCTAGATTGCTTTGAAATTAGCTTACTTTATCATAGGTTGAATTTTATTTTTTAGCATAATATCTAGGCAATTTTATGACAGACATATCTACCTACAAGAAGAAGTCGATTGGCTGCAAACTAACTTTTAATTTTCAGGGGCTGCAAAAAGACATAAATATGCCTAATGGTGGTGAACGGGGGGATAATAATTTACTTTTCATGAAGATCATCAAAACGGAACCTGCTGACAGGTTAGATCAATCGCGTTTCTTACTGAGCATACTAGTAAGGATTAGGGTGACCCACAAGACCACACAAAATGCTGGTAAATCCCACGACTCAATAATGTATATCGTGGCAAGGTAGATGTGCCAGGTTCGCCCATAAAATATCAAAATGTGACTAAAAAATAACATGAACTCATACGTGGACTACCCAGATACTCTTTGTGCAGCAGAAACTGAAGCAAATACAAATCATACAATTTTCCAGTGTAATTTTTTTGGTTAATACTGCAAGCAAAGCAAAACAGAACTCATATTCAGGAACGCAATATTGACAAAGGCGTTCTTATATCTTGGGTTGTGTCCGAATACTTAAATATGTGACTTTGTATGATGACAGCTACACAACTTTACCGGTGATGCAATCATCCGCTGTTCATTAGTCTGCGACACTCCACCGTACTACCCTCATCCGCATCTTTTGGAAATGGGACATGGCTCTAGTGAAGATGAAGGAATGATTTCCAGAGAAAACTGTTATGTAGAAATTCCTGTGAGTGCACAGAACGACCATACCGCAGTGTAAGTTCCCATTTAATTTAAAATATTCCGATACCTACGTATGCATCACTATTTGAATTTCATCTTGTGGTGATCGTGTTCATTAAGTTTGCATAGCTTTCCATTTTGTAAAAGATCCCATTAAGCAATTCGAAAACGAGAAATTGCGAGATTTTCATGAATTTAGTTATACTAGCCATAAAACTGGAGTTAGAAACTCCTGAGTAGAAAACGACTTTTAGAATTGAACAATAATAAGTGGGGTTTCAGAATTTCCTAAAAGGCTTCATTAATATGATAAAGAAGTAATTAATTGGTACCAAATGGGAATTATATGCAATGGTTTTACCACGCTGACCCATTAGACTATGGAGCCTAACTTATTTTTATAATTAAACATGTATTTCTCACAGCACGTAGATTCCAAAATTCAAGTTTTTGTAATAGTATGTTAATCAGCATTCAAATAGAAGTTAAAACTATTAACTCGTGGTAATTCTATATCATGTCAAAATCTAGAATTTTACAACAAATGTTTTGTCAAAGTCAATGGCAAGTTGTGTGAGAAATCCTCAATTTTTCCTTGTTGTCTCTAAACCTATCACAAAAATTTAACAGGGATGAATTTATATCTACAAATACAAATTAACAATTGATGAATCACATTTTGAAAATCTGATCGTAAAATTTGCACGGATGTCAAAATGGAAAACAAGATAAATATGGGATAGCACGATCATTATGTTGTTATTCTGGTCTAAATCACCGGATTTTCCAAGATACACCATTTCATTACGCATTAATCTGTGTGAATCCATCGAATCGCTTACTAGTTTTTGAATTCATGTATGCGTTCCAATTCAATAAACACTTTCCATAATATGCAAAAATTCATTCTATTCTATACCTGACGAAACTGATTAACTGACTGCCGAATATAATAGGCAAACTTGAAAGAACACAAGTTATATGCCATCCTATCTTGGGAAATTCCAAAAAACTTGTCTACTCCGGTAGGAGATACATACATTACATAAAAACCGTTTACACATAAATCTCTAACTATACTACAACCCTTTAAACAATTGTGGCAGTAACTAAATCGAACCGATTTACTCATGAGGTAACATTTGCTTTATGATTGTGTACTACCTATATTTGTTTTAATTACAAGGAAGGGGTTTATACATGACTTAATTAAAATGTAACAAAGGTTATAAGTTTACGGATTTTACAAATAGAATGAGAAGTGAAACGCCTACTTCATATAAAGGAATTATTATATGGAAAATCCAAACTTCGCATGTATTATTTTTTAATTAATTCAGAGCACGCTTGTTAATAAACAGAGGCTGGAGAACTACTTGATGATTTGCAAAATAATTACCTGTCGCTTGTTAAATAAATTTATGAACTTTCTGTCCAGATTTCAAGGTCTAAACGTCATATACGTAAGTAAGAAAGGATTACGCAAGCAACTTGTAGCCAAAATGTCCCACTTGGGTCATGGAGACTGTCGTAGAGTAGGTGAAGATCGAATAGATGACTTATCCTTGGGAATCAACTTGAATGTTGTGGCCTTATATTTTGAAGCGTTCGTAAGATCTCCAATGGAGCCTGGCAGTCTTAGACAACTATGTCCGTCCATGGTATCTACTTCAATTCAGCATAATAGTGAGTTGTTTTTATAATAAAAATGCCAAACATATGCGATAGAATTTTATATGTACAAGTCCAAATGCATAAGGATGAGATGAGTTGACATGCACTACTGATTTGTGAATACATGTCATGACAGTTGACAATAAATGCGAAACAAGAAATTTTAATTCATACTCAGGCAAAATGCTAATTGAGGAAAACAAAATTTCCCAAAATAAGCCAGTGTAGGTATGCCTAAGATGAAAAAAAGAGTGCTGAAAACATATTAAAAATACTTATTTAGGTCTTTTGACTGGATGAAACAAACAAATATTACAAACATAAGCAAATTTTTGCGCGTGTTAAGTATATATGAAGGCAAATACGTACAAGTTATTTATCTTATCGTGGTAGCCAACACAAATAGGTAATAAACGTATCATCTTGTATATCTTCGTGCTTTCTGCGGTTAATCGTCTTTGACTTTTACTATATTCTTACATTTTCATTTGTATGAAAAACTAATACTGGGATTAGGGAAATTTGTTGTGCAATAGTTGTATCGAACCTTTACAAACACTTACAGTTAGGTACCAACTTTCGGTGCAACAGACAAATGATCTGCGGATGAAGTCGAATTTACATATTTAAATTTTAAAACAATATAAAGTTGGATTTCTAGTTCTAGAACTGATAAACCAGTCAGCAGTTTCATCCTACAACCCGCAGCCATACTGATGTATTTTTACTTGCATGCTTCCAACAGATTACCACTAACTTAAATATATGAAAAATCCTGAATACATAACAAATACGTGTGCGGACTAAATATAAATGCATGTATGAAGTTAGTTTTATTTCTGAATCAAATTGCAACACATACAAGGTTATTTACTATGTATGATGTGTTATTAACCCATGATAAACCCTCATTTTTAAAAAACACATTGACGGGGAATTTCTCAAGGATGACTCATGAATAACAATTACTAAGCCCATTCATTCTCATGCTATTACGCATGCTATTGTAATGCAATGAGCATCTCACTATTTCCTTTTAAAATAATTTCAGAGAGTCCACAAACTGGAGAACTGCGGATTGTGCGGATAGATAAACACGCCAGTTGCTGCACGGGAGATGAGGAAGTATTTATATTGGTTGAGAAGGTTGACAAACGTAAGTATTGAATAACCGTTTAACTACTTACAATGGTTGATTAAGGGAAGTGCATGAGATTTATATCTACGCTAGCATTAAAAGCTAACTCAGGGAACAACTCAGCTTTAAAAAGCTATGTATTGTGTGACATAGTAGTAATAATTAACTATAGCTAGTCATTGTCACAAGGTATGACTTCCTCATTCTCGTCTTTAGTTTAGGTAAGTACTTAAATTTGTATGTATGCATCTGTTGTTACTCAGAGGATTTTCCTTTTTTCGCAACAGACAATATTCAAGTCAAGTTTTATCAGGAGAACGATCAAGGGCAAGAGATTTGGAAGGCTTACGGGAAATTCAGTAAACTAGACGTGCATCATCAGTACGCAATTGTTTTCAAGTAAGTAACTCGTTTCGGTATATATATACGGCTTACCTTTATCAAACTCAGGTGCATGGCATAGTCACACATTATTACATTATATATTAATTAATCTTATACACATATTTACATGCATACTATAGCCCCTTCCATACTATTTCCATTCTAATGGCAAGTCTAACTTAATCTTTACTCTTAACTGCGCTGCGCAACCAGTTAAAACATAAAGAATTTTTAACTACGTTACAGGAACAAAAGAGAAGAAAATAGCATGTGAGCGATATGCGCAAAACTTCGCATGTTGCATAAAACTGATTCCCTTGCATTAAAACAATTTAATGCAGACAAATGTAAATTGGTATGTATATGATAAAGCAAAATCTGATTTACATGTACTTAGGTACATTTACATTTACTTACATGGGTATTTTAGCATGTCAGCAAAACGCTTTATATACTTTATGTATTTCAGCCAATTGTTCTTAAACTACCATGGCCATTAACTAACTTTTCAGACTTCCTCCTAATACTTGCTTTGTTAGTGTGAGCTTAGCTTAGGTATACCGTTCATACCCATAAAACAAATTTATCAAGGCTTTGACAATTTTCCGCTGCCTTTTAGTCACTTTTCTAGCAACAAAACAAACAAATACTGTTTATAAAGCACACGAATGACTGAGCCCATTTGGATTTGATAAAGGAAAGGGGTAAATTGTGCGTGTCTTTTTCCATTATAATTCAACGAGCTTATAATTGCTCAAATCTGTCAAATCATGTCGAAATTTGACAGATACAAACTGTCATTTTTGGAAAACCCATATAATGCAGCGTAGTAATGCTGAAATGTTCAAGTTGCATGCATCCTTTACAAGAGTTACATACTAAACACTGCATAAAGTAACGGCACAAATAGCCATGCAAACATAGAAAGTCGGGATTCCCCGAAACCTAAAGATGTCTTCTATATTAACTGACCCTCTTGGAAATAATGTACCAATCTACCTAGGAGTAAATGAGAAGTCTGAAAAGTTAGTTAATGGTCATGGTAGTTTAAGAACAATTGGCTGAAATACATAAAGTATATAAAGCGTTTTGCTGACATGCTAAAATACCCATGTAAG
>JAHZNG010002929.1:0-31780 GCA_027744375.1 Orchesellides sinensis
TGTTAAAAGTAGTAATGTGGTACGCTAAAGCATTTTTCCTGTTAATTCTATCCCAAGTTTTAAATTGTATTCAAAGAAATATACATATTCAGGAAACTTCTGCTGAATGAAACTTGGAAAGGATTTCCTTTTCCGCGCGAAATTTCTTTCACTAAGCTTCTAATTCACCGGCCGGTGTACTAATTTTGGTTTTAGCAAAAGACCAAAAATATTATTTGAGCTGAACAGAAAAGAGCCGAAATCGATAATGAATTTATATAAAGTATAACTACAATAGCATCCAGTGGCCAGTATTAGCTGTTAGCTAAACACATCTCCGTTTATACAGTTATGAACACTTGCTCAAAAGCACGAGAATTTTGTATCGGCAATAAAAATTACGTTAAAATTAAAAACCCAATTTCTGCACGGACAGTGAAAATGTAGAGCACGGCAACATTAAGCAGATTTTCATGTTCCGCATGTTCGTCTAAGCAGGAAGTACACGTTGAAGGCCCCATCCCATCTATTTGATGTATAATTTGGCGTTATATTTACGGTTTCATAGAATAAACGATAGCTAATGAGAAAGGACGCTTGTGCACTATGAATAATAAAACACATATTACATACAGCATATTTGTAAATACAAGTTTGACTGTAAATGTTAATGAATGATATACATGACTCCTCAAATATTTAAATTTAACTGAAAAACAGCTGGCGTCGTTTCTTCCTTGTTTTATACTGGGTATAATTTAAAGTGAAGCACATCCCATCATCCTTATCTCATGCATGCATATGTAGGTATAGTGAGTATAGACCTGCACCTTGACACTTTCACAACCTGCATAGATAAGTGTTTCTCCAATATCAGGAAGAAAGAGTGGAACGTTTGTTGAGTAGGCGGACAGTGTAATATGCAGTGAAAGGCTGCTTTTAGAAGCCAACTTAGTACGTATTTTCCATACAGCACCACCGGAGACGTGGGAGTCATTTACATGCATCGGAAGTGAGTCTCGTTTGGATGCTAAGTTTAGCATGCATACCTATTAACACATTGCGCAATTTTTTATTGGGAATGTATTCAAAATAGCAACGCCACCGTAGAAAACATTCCTCAACCAAACAGCGTGTGCCAATGCCAATTGCAGTTTTTCAAACGCTCTCCTCTCGTCTTGGTAAATAGAATTTGAATATGCCATGCCAGCTTCGTTGGCATGTTTAATCGTTTAAACGAGATGATTATATTATTTTTGTTATTATTATAGAGCATAGTTGGTTGTCCGTAGAAAAGGGGAATTTTATCGAGACGAATATGACTTATGAAGACAGTTTTAAACTATACATGTGAAATAAAGGCAAGCAAAGCAAATATACTGGTGTGATTTAAGAAAGTTGAACAAAATCTCTTAACTGCATTCCAGAATCTGCGCGGGACACAGTTTACATGAGCGACTATGCGCTAGTAGTGGCATTGTTTTAATCAGTAATTCCATTCTTTTTGCTTTTCTTGGCTGACCGGGTCGGAATGTGTGCATTGCATGTAATAAATGTGCTTTAAAGAATTGAATTCCTCACTGCAAACTATTTTGACACTTTGACAGACAGTCGTTAATTTAAATGCTTAACTACCATGTTTGACGTTGGCATATTTTTACATTTGAATATACACCGTATTTTTATTTTGCAATTAGATTTAAATTGTATGCACATGTACATTTGTCCTCTAAAGTTAAGATGTCTGTGATAACAATTTTAAACTTAATTAGGTGATTGCCAAGGCTTAAATTTTGTAAAGGAAAAAGAACACGATGCAATACGCATGTAGGTATATTAATTAATTACTTAATTTAATATAGGAGTTTACAGATTTATTTATTTACCCAGTTCTTAAAACGATATTTGGAGAACCAAAACTTTAGGCTCCAGAAATATACCACATTCATTAAGCACTAGAGAGACGGAAGTACAATCCTACAGGCACTTTTGGCACACAATCACATCACAAAACTTCCACTGTCACTCATACACTATTTTTTAACATTCCGCCTAGCTTTTCTAACCTACATTAAATGATTTAAGGCAAGGTTTAACTTTCCATATTACATTTTTGAGTAAATTAATGTGAATTCAATATTGATGCAAACATTACATTATAAATTACTTCCCAAAATTTGATAATTGTGGTTATATATATTCTCGTGTCTTGACTAGAAATAGTAATAATTATTCATCCAATACAAAGTAAAATGTTGATATCAGATATATAGAGAACATGAGACAGAAACTTACGTGTTAAGCTATGAGTTTTTAAAATAAAATTGGAATGCTACAGTTAAAACTTAGCTAAAAATTCACGTTGATTTCAATTTTAAGAATAAATACGTGTGCATCTGAAAAAAAATTTGAGTAAGTATTGATATTGACCTTTGGTCCTTACATATGCCATTGGTACGGACTTGAATGCGTCCGAAATGAATTGTTTAGTTCACAATAGACCTTCTAAAATACTGCTACATAATGAACAAACTATTATTAGTAAATTAATAAAGCGTGTTGCAAATTGAATTTTTGTTAGTATTTTTTATTATAATGCTGAAATAAAGTAAATGCTAGGCTAGATAGGTACATACACAAATTAATAATTACTTATACATGAGACATTTGAGTTAGTGGTTGCAATTACTGTCGCAAATAAAGTCCCATTAGAACCCTCTTGCTACAACAGTGAATGCCTTGCTACATACGTATAAAGAAGGCACCATTTATGTTTGTAATGTACCTCTGCTGTACACGTATACCTATTATATTATCTAAACTAAAGCTAAGTATTGTTTTTGATTAGTATTAAAAATCTATTTTAATTTTACATTTCATCCAAAACTGAGCTCAACTCATGTTCTAAATCATGCTTTGCAATTCTCGCCTCTTCCAAGTCATCCTTAAGCCGATCAATATTAGCTCGCAATAAATAGTTGCCTTTTCTTAAAGCATTTAGTACATTCTCCCTCCTTTTTATACGCTTCCCAAAAACTGCTAGTCGATCATCGTGACTCGCATCTTCATCAATCTTCTTCCGATGACTCTTCATCCTCCTCATCAGACTCTGACTCGGATTCTTCCTCTTCTGACTCCTCTTCTTCAGATTCTTCCTCTTCCTCCTCTGCTTCTTTCTCTTCCTCCTCCTCCTCTTCAGCGTCCTCATCTTCATCGTCGCCATCCTTTTCTGCCTCCTTCAACATCTTTGCCATTTTGTCAACTTCCTTTTGCAACTCTTTATGGCGTTTCTTGGCTTCCTTGAGCTCTGCCTCTAATTTCTTTTGCAATATCTTCAAATTACGACGCTCCAACCGGCTCGTATGTTGCTTGTCCTTAATACTCTTCAATTTGTTCTCCCACAGTTTGATCTCACGCTCTTGTTTCTTTTTCTGAACTGTCTCTTCATCTACTTCCATGTCCGAGTCTTCTTCCTCCGAGCCTGAGAACCCATCTTCCTCTCGAGTCGACTGCTGCCTTGACATCATCCGCTCCAAAATTTGTTCCTCTGTCTGTGTCGTCCGCTCTGCAGTGGGTACAATGGGGGCCGCTGGCTTGTTTCCATTGGCTTGTAAAGCCTCCACTTTCTTCTCCAACACTTTCCTCTTTTGCTCCGAGTCCTCCAATGTCCCTATAAAAGGGACATAAAAATGAATCCATTACCATTACTCTCATCCCATGGAGAACAAGATTGAGTTAAAGTGCAATTTGGCCAAAAGCCCTTTTTACTATCTCTCATCTTCATTTTATCCCGTTTCATAACATATATATTGTATATATAATATGCCTTCTTACATACACATATCATCTTTCACTCTGTCTCCATCTTTCCATTCTCTGTACTTTCACCATCATTTTTTTTACCTTGTGCAACAAGTAGTTTATCCATGGCCTCCTTATATTTTCTCTCCATTTCCTCTGCCTGTTTTCTTGCATGCTGAACGGCTTGTTTCATCGAGTTAATTTCTTCTTCAAACTCATTCACTTCAGCCAGCTCTTCTTCCTGTTGTGGCTGCTGTTGGTCACCCTTATCTTGTTGCGTAGGTGGTTTTGAAGCAAGCTCTTTTGAAACACCTGACTTACTCTTTTTGATTCCAACAATTGAAGGAGACTTCCAGAGGCCAGAGCCAGATTTTCGGAGATGTTTGAATGTTTTTGACTCACTCCTATCCAAGCCTTTGGTTAGCATGGACACTTCGTCTTCTGGAATCAGTCCAAGTTTCGCCTTCAGGGTCTCGATCTCTGCCTCCATGGCTATAATCTGACATTTTTGGTCTCTACTCTTTTTCTCGACATTGTGTTTTGCTTCGATTTCCATTTCTAGCATTTGCTTGGCCGACTGAAGCTCGTCTCTCAATACATCAATGTCCATGACAAAGGCAAGCTCCTCCGGCTCTGGAATTGAGTTGCTGGCAATTTGCACATCAGTCGTGTCGACTATACTACTCTGTCGTCGATTGCGAAGACCTGATAGGAAAACAACAAGAAATTACACAGCTTTTTAAGCTTGCCAAGAAAAGGCATTTAGTTTTGTTAGTTACCATAAGATATTGCAGTCGAATCATTATATATCATGCTTTCTCTTCCATATAACCCTTTCTCTTGAATTGGATTGTGTGTGTGTGTATTAAATGAAACATACCACTGAGAATAGGCTTGCTACGATCATTACACTGAACCTTCTTCAACTTGACACCACTCTGGATCTCATTTAGAAGCCGATTGTGCAACGCATCCGATTTTGTTGCTGGCTTTACCTCAGACTCAAACATAAACTGGAATGTTGCAAAACAAATGGGGTTTTAAACATCTTACATCAAATGTAATCACCTTCACCTGTATTATTCCATTCCTCTCATACCTTCCCACAGGATTTCATTCTAGGCAAAATTGGTTTTGATCTGTCATTGCATTGCACATGTTTCAGTTTCTTCCCTTCCTCAATCTCCTTCATCATTGTTGACCAGTCCGGTCGTTTCCGGGGAGCTTTTTTCAGCTGATCAATCTTGGCCTTGACATGTGGAGGCTTTGGGGGTTTATCCGCTGCTTGAAAAAAGTATGAATTATCATAACCGTGATATTAAAGTAATTGAATGTCGGCTTGTACTTCATTTCCCATATTTTGCATAATAACTTAATGCATGTAATCGTCCTAAAAGTTTCCATGAAAAAATCCTCTATATACTAAATATTGCATTACTCAGCAGGAGAAGAGCTGGACGCATGAAAATGTTCAATCTCTCCAAATTTATTGTTATGTGCATGTTGAAAACACATTCAACAACCACTTTCCCTGAAAGCATAATACATAGCCTCTCTGTATAACACACCATCCAAAAGATTCATCGCATCAAAATGAAAGCTTTTCACGAGGAGATTTGGTCGTGCTGACTGAGAAGTGAATGGAAACATGCAAATGTGTGGATCCCATTGTGAATCTGATGTACAGCTCTTTTTATTATTCTCCATTACTACAATCCATGCTTTTCTCTTCTAACACACCATTTTTATTCCTCAGTTGGCCACTCTAGGAATATTTACGACTTCCATTCCTGCACACTATACGTGTTATTTCCATATGATCAGTTTTTTGTTCACAGATGTCTTCCATGCAGTTTTTGGTGTTAAATGGTTTCCTATTTCATTTTTAGCGTCTACAATTTTACAAATTTCATATTAAACGAAGCAGATCACCATGTGAAAAGAAAATATGACATTCATATGCCATTTACCATTCCCCATGCTACTTTGGCGTGTTCCTCTACTGCCTCATTCAAGGTTACAAAAACTTTTCCGATTTTAAAACATGAATCTGGCATGCATTTTGTAGGCGATTCTCGTAAAATTCAAATGATTATACATTAAATAAATGTATATTACGTGTTATATGACTTTCACTTGAAATTTCCCAGCATTATGTCATGGGTTTTGTATTCAGATACAATAAAGAAAATTCCAGCATACCATTAAATCCACCTGGAGGAGGTGGTGGCGGTGGAGGGCCTCCGGGTGGTGGTGGAGGAGCTGGTGGTGCAGGAGGAGGTACCGGAATATTATCCTTTCCCATTTTGCTATTTTGAGTGGAAGGCCCTTGTGGAGGTTTATTTGTAACGGTAGACTCTGTGGATGTCTTAGGTTTCGGTTTCACTTTGCTCTCCGTTTTAACAACGGTAGCTGCTTGTTTTGGAGGATCATTATGAGGTCGTTGAATGGGGATTGTGGTTGTTGGTGGAGGAGGCTTACTATTATTAGAGGGAATCTCCTTCTTCTGAATAGTAATCGGTATAGTTTTCCCCGTAGGTGGTTTCGTCGGCACCTTGTTTTCCGGCAGGACTGGATTTAGTTGAACCGGTGGGAGCTTGTCAGTCTGTGGTTGAGTGGGTGCATCAGGCTTCTTGACGGATTTCAGGTTAATCTGCAATTTCGTTGATTTAGGTGGGTCTTGGGCAGCTGGGGCTGTGGCTGGCTTCTGGGCGTTAGCTGCACCGCCACTTTTTAGGTTCTTTCTCCATGGCACTTCACTCGCCTACACAAATCATCACAGTTTACTAACCCAAATTAAGTTGTATATAATATTGATTGTTTACTGTCTGTGTGCTTTACGGGGAAAGGGGATAATGCACCAAGATTTCATGGAAAATTCTTACTGGGGCTACAGTATACAAAAGTAAAGACCAATGTTAATAATAGACCTGGGAAATCGACAATGTTAGCGTGCGAATAGATTACGATAAGCATCTTTCCCCAAATTCGACCTTCAACAGCTTGTTATGTGGTTATTCACCAAAAATATTTCCAGGAAAGCGTCTATGAAAGGAACGGTATGAACAAATCATGGTAAAAGATAAATGTGATTTATTAATTCATTAGAATTTCTGCGTTCTAGGTATATGTAATCCGATTTTATGTCCCATGCATAACAAAACGCGAAAGTTATATTATATTGTTAACATGTGTACAATACCAGTAAAATATTTTATGTTCAGGTATTAATTATAATGGCATATTATGTTGTGTAAGGAAGCATAAAGCCATAAGCCGGTTACTTGTTGAATTGACGTAGGTCTCCGGGCCCACGGTGGTGGTGGTTGTTGCATTGGCATATTGTCTACGGTGGTAGTATACAGTCTCACTCACGACAGGTTTGCTTTGTTTGGAGCAAGTTGAATTTGTAATTAGTGGCGTCCCTTATCTTTCTTCTATGTACTAAGTTAAGTTACTGCTATATTACTTTACTCGTATTAAAATGACTAAAAGATGCTCTATTTACATAAACAATTGAATACCTGGTTAAAGTTAAATGTGACTACGGTTATCAAACGTCTACTTGATTTTGTTACGTTATAAATATTCTACACACATGTACACAAACGCGTCTTGTAACTGATTTCCCAAAGATTTCTAAGAAAATATGCCTCTAAGGATTCTACGGCTTTTTTGTACGTTGAAAAATATATGTTGAATGTTTTATTACTTTTGTGTATATGGTTAGAAGTTAAAAAATCAATCTCCTTGAAATATAGTGTGAACAATATGTATTTGATGGATGGTTTTTGAAAGAAAGAAATTTGTTGTTTAAAAAATATTTGTGAGTATTTTCTTGACTTCTCTCACCATTTCACATAATTCTTTGGTCGGAGCACACAACTTCGTATTTTTTATATGTAATACGTATCAGGCTTGATGCGCGCAACAAATAGGTTTATTTTTGGGAGAATATTTTTTAATATGCAAATTGGTCTTTGCACTATAGTACTCGCGTGAAGAGTACACAAACAGGAAATGCTTTGCACAAACTCCTACTCTTTTTTTATTAATGAACCACTCAAATCAATGTATAAAAAGTTGTCCAAAAATAGACTATATAAAGATTTAATAGGAACAATAATGCAGTGATCGGTTGGTGCGGTGGTGGGATGAGAGCTGTTAGACAAAATTGACAATTCGGTTTCAGATTTCGATCACTCTGGAACCATGAAGAATGATTTTCCAACCGAATGATTAGCTACTACTTCATTTCATGTATTTAGCAGTTGCCTACTGAGAATATATAGATTAATATTCAACATGTATATTCTGAAAGTACAACACTTTCAGTAAAAATGCACAGCCCGATTCACCCACACACACACACCACCGATTTCTCGACAATATTCCAAATTCCTAGTTTTCGAAGGACAGGCTTACTCCCGTGCACGTTCTTTTTTACTACTTGTTCTAGTCGGTTATCCTTCTGCAAAATAAAATATTATTTCAAATACATAATATGCTCAAGTAGCAAATTCAAGCCATAAGAAAAATTGAAAAGAGCCTATAAGGAAGAAGAAGTAGAGTATCATACATAAAGACTCCTTTTTTTCTTTAAAAAATGAATTAAACCAAGAGCAATAGAGAAGCAGATTGGAACAAGTTTTTCGAACAAGAAATAATAATACTATGGACGATCCTCATGTCTATATAGCACATGCATAAGCTTTTTTATGCATAAAAAACATTATCCATGCATAATACTCTTCCTTCCTGTTCTACACGACTGTGATGCATCTCCTTCCGTCCATCTCCTTCTTCGTCTGCTCTGCTTTTACTTTAAAAGAGAGAGAGCAAAAAATGTATGCGTTCCTTTCAAATTATATAACTAACACAGATTATGAGCATATAAAGAATGCATATTATACTTACATTTATGTTTTATATTATTATCTCATGTGTCTTCGTCTTCTTGGCTAGTTGCTTCTTCTTCACCCTGCCCTGGTGCTGGCATTGGCATCTCTACTATGACCCATTGCTATTTTGGTCTCTGTAATTTTTGCAACTTTCATCATCATGCACCAACCAAACCTTAAAGACACGATGATGATAACGATGATATTTTTTATATTACATATGTGCATAGTAACCAGTTATGTTTCATAGTTATACTGACGCCAGAGAAAGGTATGTAAACGTTGCTTCCTTCAAGCAGATATTTCTTTGAAACACAAAAAAGTCAGATTAAGTTTTGTATAGTGCAACATAGAATAAGAGCGACGTTTCTTTCAACAGAAAGTACCGAGGATTATCGAAGGAATGGGACATTCATAAATGAAATCTCTGTGTAATTGCTGTACTCTTAAAAAAGTTTGTGTGCGTCTGTATAATATTTAGCTAAAATGACATAGGAAGTTATGCAGTACATTTTTTCTTTAAACAACACACTTCACATCTGTAAAGGATTGGAGGATGAATGAGCTATCGCTTGGATGAATGCTTTAAGAAACTCCTTATGTATGAAACTTGCAGATTTTTTTGCACAACTATAAGATAACATGTTGGATAATAAGAAAAACTGTTTCATAGAGAGATAGAGAAAACATGATTTTGATATTAGGTATATATAACTACGTCAATTTGCCTAGAAGCACAAATTGAAAAACATAAGGAGACAGGGAAAAGGGAAAGACGAGACATATGACACGACGAAATTATTTCATAGTGTGAACAAGTCTTTTTTTGTGAAAGTCAAGAAAACAAAGACGACTGACTGCTGACCTTCATTTGGTGTGAACTACTTTATTTATTTTTAAAGTCTCTTTGGGAATCCCTTTTTATAAATGGGGCATATGGAATAATTGACTGATCTTGTTTCTGCTAGTTAGTCGAGACACGTCAGACGCGAAATAGAAATAGGAATGGCTGAATAAGTCAATGACAGATGTAAGCGTGTAATGACCTATTAAACACCTCATTGTAATTAAATTTTACAAGAACATCATTACATTTGCCTTATTATTGTAAGATTGAAATGTTTTAAATCTGAAAAAATCTTTATTTCCTTCCATTTTTAAATTTAGAATTTTTGAGTAAAATCCAAATAAATCTGAATGGGTTGTGCAATTCGGAAACATAACAACACCATTAACAATAAATTACCCATACAAAAATAGAACCGGTGTCGTTTGATTTTTTTATAAGACAACTCAGAAGAGATATAAGGTTTAATCGGTGTCAGTACACCAATTCGTCTGGTGACGATGTTGATCTTATGATGACCGTGTCATGGCCTATGGTGACTCATTTGTTTGGTGTTTTTATACACATACATACGTATCACAATCAGTGGCGAAGCTACCGCATAGGCAAATAGTGAAAAGAAATTTGCCTACCCAGATTAAAAATGTATATATATATTTTTTTTTACAGTTTTGATGTTACCTACCAACTTTTACTTAAAAAATTTTGTTACCGTTTTTATTCACATTAATTTTACAGCTGCGTGAAATGTCACGTTTTCACTCTTTCTTTACAAACATTTTCTTCAGATAATTTGATAACTGGAAAAACTTTAACGGCTTTGCACATTAAGGCTTGTTTGAAATGGCTTTAATCCAATAATTAGACAAAGCCAATCTTTTGGAAGTAATTTTAACTATTTCGTACGTAATCACTGCCATTTTGGAGGGATTTTCCATTATTTTGGAATAACTGTCCATGATTTTTGAGTAATCCCACAACTTTGGAAGTACTGTTGCCCAATTTTAGAGGTGTTGTCCGCCATTTCAAAGTAATATTCTCCATACTTTAGACATAACGTCTACATTTTTGTAGTTTAGATAGGGATTTGTAGAAAAGTTTGGCAAGAAATTCTACCGTTTGCTGCTGGCAGCAATCTACACCCTCGAGTTACTACAAAAATTTATCTACACACTTCTAAAATCTAGACGATTTCGCTTACCCAGGTTTCAGGGGCTAGCTCCGCCACTGATCACAATTGCATACTTTCATCTCGATTTTCATGCTACGAAACTATTTAGTACACGTAATTCTTTGGGGTTGACAGAAAATAGGATTTGTCAAGCGACAATCTTGTATTATGCGTGTTGACAAGACATGTACGGCTGCATTTATTGCTATACTTTTATAATGAGTATATATACAAGCAAGAGCATTAAAGAAGTCTTTGTTTTTGTCTCCGCGAATAAAACAGTTGTAATGACGCTTACAGTATAATTACAATCCTTTAGTAGAAAGCTTATTTTATGTGTGTAAGCTCAGCATATCTTGATTAATTTTGTATCCCATCCCATATCTTTTTAAATAATACGAAGGTATCCAGTCTCCAGCATCTCTTCCACATTGAATAGTTCTTATTAAAGGAAATACGGCATGTTTAATGCGTATGTGAATGTGGGAGTCGTATTAATTTTCTCTTGTCTTGTTATAAACCAACATAAGTGTATTGTACATTCAGTTCAGCTTTCGCTTTCAATATAATTGTACGGCACATTGTACTTACGTCCCGATTTGCAAGTTGTTATTTAGAGCATTACATGTTGCTTTGTAATAATGACGAGCGACAAAGCAGGGAACCAAAACACGTCACAAAGGTGACATTCCTGTTGAAATGGTCAATATATTGGGGACTAAAAACACATCTGCGAATTGTAACAAAGAGTTATATGACATGGTGATCCGCTGCTTTGTGCCTCTGGCAGAAACGTTCCGTTTTTTGTACGTACGCACGCACGTGTTTACACGTTTTGAAAGGAGAAAATGTAGATAATGGCAAAATAATTTGTTAAATACTGAAAAGAGGAACGTCTATTTGGAGAAAAGTTTGCAAAAACAAATATTACACTACTGCTCATTTGTCGGATTTGTTAAAATATTAATTAGTGGTTACAGGCTTTGGTAGGAAATGTAATGTAATATTTAGTAGGAAACGTTACTAAGAAAAAGTTTCATAAATTAATTGACTTTCACTTGCATCATCATTTTTTAAAGGTAGCTTAGCTTATGTAGCCTACGTGGATTTATTTCGTCTAGACTTTAAGTTAAATTACAACATTCTTAGAAGCAATTTAATGAATGTACTACAAATTCCCCTATTCACTTTCGCTTGTTTTCCGAGATTCATTTGTATAGATTCCTAGTAACTGCTTATCTACTAGATAACTAGTTCTAAAATTTGTACAAATGATCCTATCGATAATGCTGAACGATAAGTACTATTTTATTCCAAGAAGAAGTAATGTAAGCTTTTTTGTAATAATGAAACAACAACAGATTTCAATGTAAAGTTATATTGAATTATATTCTGCACAATAAAAAAGTCTGTACTTTGCACAGTTCTGAAAAAGGAAACACTTTATGATATCCGATCATGAAATAATTTTGAGTCGTCAAAAGATTGTAAATGGTGCTGTACTACTTTTTTTATGTAGTTTAAAAGAAGAATAGTGGCTTACACAGATTTTGCACAGTGGTGACATATTACACAACGTATAATTTATAACTCAAGTCTACCCTAAGCTTTTACGACATGAAAGAAAATAAGATTGATATTATGCTTTATATGTTAAAAAATCTTTTTCTCTGAAGTTTAGGTAAGAAGATTACGTGGACATGTAATTTTATCTATAAAATGTGAATGATCGCGTATATATGGGCTTTAGAAAGGAGAGATGAGAGAAAAGAAAGTTTTTGTGATATTGCTTTTATTCATTCCTCCTTGTAATACTTTACTATCACTGTCAGCCTAGTCCATCTTCATCTAGATCTATGTATTTCTACTTGTTTATTTTTTCTCTTTTCGTCTAGTGTTTGAAGAAAGATGCGTGATTCACAAATACCAGTTTGATTGTTACTTCTTCCATTCTTTATGAAAAATATGTTAGTGATGAAGTAAAAATGGAGATACATACGTAAATAGGATGAATCAAACCAATAAGAATCAAGAAATGGGATTTTTTATGCCATCACGTCTTTGTCATCATTGCTCATTCTGTTAAAATTTGAAATGAAAATGAGGTGTGCAGTGGAAATACGTATAATGATATTTCCGTAAAATGATCCTCTCGCGAAATTACAAAAATAGCATCACACATGATATAGAAGAATGTCCTTGTTCGAACTAATATAGTTACCAGTCAGGAATATACGATCACATTTTTTAAGGCATACATATTTCTACATCCAAAACATTCATAACTTCACTTTTTTTAAATGAAATGAAATTAAGAGTGCTTACAACACACTGAACACGCTAAAGTTCAACAAAAGATAGAATTAAATTTGAATCGCATGCTACAATACAAGCTCCAAATTCTACAACTTTTCAGTTATAAGGGTTATGCTTAATTTTTAACTATATCCGTGTACTCAGTTGAAGGAAGTGCGGAGAGGCTTACGTAGTTTTTAAATACAAGTGCAGTCAAGTCAAAAACTTTTCCACTTGAAGTTACTCCTTAGGATTTTACTAATATTTTTTTCTGCTTTTGCCTACTTCATCTTCATTCTTCTTTGAACAAGTCGCTTTTTACAGTCATATTTCATGAACACAGATTTTGTAATCCGACTTGACTGCTTCAGTATTACAAATAGTATGTACTTATGTGTTTTTTTTAAAATATACATAAATATGTATGCCTAAATGGAAAAAATAAGAAAGAACCACGCAAGAAATTGAGAAAGAAAATACTTTTTACGCAGTTCAATTCTAGGAATAACATTAGACGTACAAAAACGACTAAACTTTTGAGGAAATGAAAGAGAAAAAAATTAATGAATTGGTCCTGTCACTGATTGAGTAAAGCTGAGTATGTGTACCTACTGCCTACGATAGGGTTTCTTGCATAGATATGAGCATTGATTTCTTTGAAATTACGCTCCACTTTATAAGGTTCATATTATGCGATTCTACTTTCTCTTAGTTTTTTATACAAATGTATCCTGTCCCCGTACCTAAATTGAATTCGCAGAGTTTCCGAGCATTTCATACATAGAATTTGAGTGTTTTCATGCAGTTAACAAGTTAAGTCTTGTATTGGAGTACATTAAATGTACGGAGTTTCTTTCCCATGCATGTAAATGCCTAAGCAAATAACTATACATTTTGGCTTGTTGTTTTCTCCCATGTTACAGTCTCTTAAGCACTGAACCATATACTGATTTTTATTCACGAGGTAGTAGCTAAAATCTGTATTTGCATACGTGCATTAGTCTCCATTTTCCTACGCCTTTTCATGGTCTACAGTTTAAGCCAATTACGCTACCATGGTGAAAGAGAAATAGGAAATAAGTACCAAGTGAAACACGACTGTGGAATTGGACACAAAATTAGGTAGGGAATGAAATCGTGTTGTAAAAAAACTTAAATTAAACTAATTTTGAACAAAATATAATACTGAACTCAAGGTTGTTAGTTTTTAAAGGTGATTTTGATGAAACAAAGCTCTTTTGGGTTTACATGTTTTATGCTGTAAATAATATTACCTTTTATTTAAAAATTATGTAAATTTAACGGTTTTGTTGTCAGCAAATAGCAGTAAACTAAAGTATTTTCAAGTTGGGCTCTTGCGGTAGAATTCAGTAATAAGTGTCTAGGTGGCATTAAATGTTTTTCACTATAGAACTATAGAAAACTAGTGTATCATTTCATCAATGTTCGTATCGGTGTCTGGCAAGTATTGAATCTTTCACAAGAGAATTTCTATAGAAAATCAAACAAACGCATGGCCATCATTTTTGTACATGTAACGTAACAAATGCAAACTTTCATTTTGGATGTTCCGTCATGCGGAAAAAGTGAGAGGACATGATTAATGAACTTGTTTTGTATTCATGGAACTTTTCTACTTTCTCTGAGCAGTATCGGGAAAGTACGACAATGTATTTGTTCGGATGTAGCAGCATCAGTATGGTCGTGTGGCCCAACGATTGTACATTGTGAATTTGGAGGGTATGCACCCGTCTTTTCCCTTTTCTTACTAGTTCTCAACAGCCAAAGTATATTGGTTGGGTGCTGTAGTAGATGAATGAGACAAGAGAGATAATTCTCAGTTTAATGGAAGAAACAGATGGAGAAATTCGGAGAGGATAACAAGAAATAAGTCGTCGTACAATAAACAAAATTTTAGGGTAAGAAAGTTCGTTGAAATACTATTGTGTGCTAACTGCAATGATGGTAATTGTATACGATCATCATCATTTTAGATTTATCTAGTTTTTCATGACAGCCTTTATAAATTTATGTATGTAAAAATATGTATGTGTGTGGCAGCTATAAATAAATAAGAAACTCATACAAATACAAAGCTCCTCAACAACATTATTTTCTACACATTCTCGAAACAAACTCATCGATAAGTAAAATTCCATTATTTAATGCAAATTTTAGTTACGGCATGATTATATGATCGCTTTTTCTGAAAAAATCGCCGTTTACAGACAAGACAGAGACAAGGAATCCTAGAACTGTCCATGTTTTGCGGCCCTGTTCGGATATTTTTCCATTTTATACCTACACACGTTTTGCTTGTAGTCGTCACTCATCGGTGGATTGTGTTGACGAGTCTACTTTAGCTTTATATACACATTTAATGTGTCGATATTTTATTTTATGAAACACGGAAGTGTATATACTCCTCAGTCGTTGTAGCAATGTGGAAGATGGACCATCATGGATTTTACACTGATGATGACTTTGATATCACGCTACATCCTGCACTAAAAGCGATAATGCTAATGGAATTCTGATAGAAAATGAAGCAGTCTCGAGATTTTTACGGTTATTACATCTTCACTCTCTACAAACATAGCACATCGTCTGAAATAAATGGCTCATCTTGGGCGTATATTGCAAAAATAGTATAAAAACTTGATTTTCTGCTGGAAAATGGAGTACCATCGAATTTTTTTGCTAAAAAAACTTTCCCTCAAGGATGATTGTATTGTATCTCGGATGCAAAGCAGTATTTTTCCTTTTTGTTATAAAATCTTTAATATGCATAAATTCAAAGAGCAAGGATCAAAGAAAAACTAATGATATTCGATGGAATGATATTATGAGACTTATTATTCTCTCTTTCTAAAAGGAAAAAGCAATTTTTTACATGTATTTATTTTATGCAAAATCCTCGTACTTCGTCTGTAAACACTTGATGTTCACAGTCAAATACGCATACTTCAAAACGCTTATAACTGAGTGTTTCCACATAAATATTGAGTACAAATCTAGAAATCCCTTTAGAATTGTCCATTGTTGCTGCGTGCATAGCGGGTGTGACAGGAATTGTATTATTGTTGTTTGTGAATGATGCTTTTTGACACTTTTGATTACATACGCGAGTTTTCCTCACGCGTGCAAACCATCACAGCGTAGCTGTAGGTTACGTAGAATTCCAGTAATACGTGAAGGAGATGATGATAGACTGGTAATAATAACAACACACACCTACTATACAAAAGAATATCTCAACGAGTGCAAGTGATGGTGTACATGCTATAGGACAGTATTCAATATGGATGGAGTGGTAGTCAAGAAGCGATCGAGATGATTTCTTCTCCAAACTTTCACTGTCAATGACTATTTATTTTCGTATGCGTGCGTGTAGGCATGTCGATCTTCCATGTTAGAAAATGTTGCTAGAAAATGGCATGATTTGTGGGAAAGTACCTTGGATAAAAGTAGAATGAGTAGAAAGGATAAAAAGTTTGGTTTGTGTGCATTTGACGTACAATGGGACATGATTGATATTTTAGTATTTCTAGTACATCTTTCAAAACATGTTTTGTATTTTTTAAACATATTAAGGGTTGTAACGTTTTGATGCATTCATTTAATGCGGGATGCAGATGGAGTTTTCTAAAAGTTTCCTTTAAAATGAAGAAATCTCTATGCTTTATACTGTACAACTATAAGTTGCATTAATACACTTTTACTTTTAACTTTCACTTTTTTAAAGGAATTTACCATGTCCAAGTCCAAAGTATGCAGCGATATTTATTTGTATGCGCATACCACTACATTTAAAGAAAAAGAAAGCAGAATGTGCCTTTTCAATTGGATACAGACACAAGAAAAGTGGTCAATGGGAATTCCGAGTTACTGGTAGCAAATCGTAACCGCTGCAGTAGCTTTTACTATCTATCATTCATCCATCTATTGCATTGCATTTGTAATGCTGCAAATAACATCAGATATGAGATTTTTTTAGTAAGATCCACCTAATAATAACACGTATTACTTGCTACTTACGACAAGCAACAAAAACTAGAAACGGTCCACTGAACTTCTGAAATGAAACGAAATTTTTTTTGCACACTCACTCACGCTGTGGTGATACCTTTGGAGATGTACTCGCATCATCTGATAACCATTGATGCAAAAAGAGGTAAAAAACTATGCAGCGTCCTTTCCAATCGTTATATATATTATCCTTCGAATACCATTTCTATGTACAATGTACTTTTCTAATCCCTTTTTTCTGCCACAAAGTCACTACTCTGCTGATGCCTTCAATTTCAACTTGAGAGAACAGCATCAACCTTTACTTTTTCGTGCATGAATGATGAAAAGGAATGATTTTGGAGAAAGGGAAAGAGAGAAAAAATAGAACGGATATATGGGATGCTGTCTAGTAGATCAATACTTTTTTCCTTCCTACAAAACACATACATACATTACATCCCCATTTTTCTACCTGTTTACAATGGACCAGACATATACTTCTATAAAAAAATCCAGTTTTAGCCTGGCTAAGTAGTAAAAAAATGTAAAGCAAGGGATTTCAAAAAAGGAAAGTAGCTTTTGTGTTGCATAATGTATATCATCTTTTACTTTTTAAGCCTTTTATACTTTGAATAACAAAATTCAAAGATTTATTTATTTTTTTTATCCTATATTCATGCAAAGTAGTAAAATGTGCAAACACGCTATATACGGTTTTGAGGAAAATCTGCATGAATGCAATTTTCCTAAAAATAGTTTTTTGTTTGCCCCCCTAAAGAATGCAGACCAATGGGGAATTTCTTCAATATTGCTCGGATTCTGTCACACTTTTCACCACTTTCACTTCCACTCCATTTCCACTTATCTCCCTGTGTGTCTGTGCCTGTCTTTGTGTATTTACACATAAATTTTTAAGCAAATACATGTTCTAAGCTGAAACAAGGGTGTTTTTATTGTGCTTTTTAGAATGGAAAATATACACAATACTGTCTCGGCTCCATTTCTGGAATATTATATGTTGTGTGAGTGGTACACCCACAGCAGCATGCCGTAAATAAGACTTTGACAAATAATCCACATTCCAACCAATACTTTTGTTTTCTTTCAGTCCATTCACAACTCCTCCCGTTTCCTTCCACTTTAAGTGTTTTTATATGTAGGTATGTAACTTACTTTGGTATTCTTTGTAATGCAATTTGCAGAAATAAGCTGTGGGCACGCAGCAATATAAACCCATTGAGGCTTTTCTGAACAGTGCAACTTTTTGTGTTGTTTTATCTTTCATATTAAACTCATTCAGCGTTTTATTCTCAGAATCTCTCTTGGGCTGTACTTGTATTAGGTCGGGAAGTGGCTGAAGTTCACTTTTGCACACTTTTGACTTTCTATAGCTTGGGTCAACTTTTGGAGCACATAAGACTCAAGAGGTACATGTGCATAATATGTGTAGAGATGTTGACGGATTTTTTGGGATAAATTTAGCTTTGTTTGGGAAGATATAGATAATATGATAACTACTACGATAAGGTTAACGTTGAAGCTGTTCTCCTCTGAGCACGACAACTATTGATAAAGTGTACATCAACAAATCTTCAATAGTATAGTGGTAAGTATCCCCGCCTGTCACGCGGGAGACCGGGGTTCGATTCCCCGTTGGAGAGATTTAATTTTTGTTTCATTTTGTTCGGAAAGTATAGAGATCTGTGCTTTAATACAAAGGCATCATTATATTTGTATTGGAATATCAGAATTACAAGGTAAAAAAGGTTAGAATTTAGGAACAAGGTAGCTAATTTAATGTCATATTTTATTTGTGGATGTTACGTTTGGTAAAGCATACAGACTCTAAACCTCAATTCTGCCTGCAACAAGTTGTAAGTTGTAAAGCAGATCCTGCCAAATAATAAAATAGCGATGTAAAAAACTAAAAATATTACAGTTATCTTTTGTTCCTTTTTTATCTATGGACAGGTACAATATAAAGGAAGGCATGAAGTATATGTAGATATTGCTACTATATTACCAAAACTTACTGATCGATATACTTAACAACTGAAATGACAAGAGGAATTCAGTAGGAAAAAAGTCTGGAAGTAAGAACTAAAAAGCTGGCTATGTTGATGACGATGATGATCTACTTTCACATATTGTAAAAAATAAGTGGGTAAGTACACCATCAAAAGTTTTTACCCATGAGAAAGCAATAATCTTTTGTTGGTTTTACTTCCGCCCCCACATATTTTTTAGATTTCCTGTTACCAACTACATTGTAGATTGATTCTTTTGATTTATAAGCGTTTTATGATACATTTTATTTCTTGACAGATTCCCAAATCTCCGGTTTTCATATTCCTCATTTTGTTTGCAGATTTTTTATGATTAGCAAAAATATATATTTTGTAATATGTACACTTAATCTAAACTCACTATCAGCCTTAAATGTCTTACATTGTGTAATTCTACCTATTTCGGAATGAAAAGAGCGTTGATAATGTCCTCTTGCCTTACTCGTGTAATATAAATACTTAAACATTGGATGATGAAAAGTTCAAAAAAAATTTTAAGAAGTAAGGATTTTTCTCCAATTTTTTCATTCATTTTTAAATCTTTCGAATATGTGTTTGCTTTTGTTCTCCTTTTTTGTATTCAAATTATCCATCCATAATATGAGAAGTTTGAGCAGTGAAGCAGAAACATTTTTGATGGATATTCCAGGTCAGCATATATCGTACCTAGTATACTCTATAAATCACTGGTTTCTATAATCATATGACATAGCATTGTGTTTTTCTGAACTGTGCATGTATATTATTGGTTGGTAGAATTTATTTGGCTTGTGTTAAGTGGATTCCAGATTCCAAATGTAAAATATGTAATATTAAAGTCCAAAATTGGCTAGAGAGTGAATGATTTTGAGTGGAGTGTTATGGATTTGAAGAATATGCCCTTGTCCTAGTAACTCGTTGATTTAACTTGATGGGAAGAAATGGTTAAAGAGCAAGATTTTCTCCCGGAGTCTGTCCATCGTCCATCAAGAATTCTCCATTAATAAAAAGGCATAGCTAAATATACGCTATATAACATACACATTACCCACATACATAATAAGAGACTCGGTGTAGTTTTCCTTTATAAAGCTTATTTATAAAACTTATTAGTTTTACAGTGGCCTTGTATAAAATTTGTTATAACATGATTTCAAAGAAAACTTTTTCTCAACACGTTGCACGAGCAAGTGATGGGGAAAGTATAGGATACCGCCACTACCAACTTGCTACATTTCAAATTTCATTTGCTCACTTGGATGGATAATATCATCGAGAAGAAAAGGGAATCATGTTATTTTCATCCGAAAAGAAAAACTTTCCTATTATAATAGTAATAACTTACATGATCTTACAGAATGAAAATATTTTTTCCCCTTTCTGACTTTTCCCAATTGAACAAGCCAACCGGATATTGGAGTGAAACAGCAAAAGCAAGTCGGTGAAGCAGGACACAAAGGCATGAGAGAAAAAGGAAAGTACATGTTTTGTGCATTATATGCTTGTTTTTAGAGAGTATTTTAATGTACTGAGGAAGGATACATACCTTAGGCGATCTGGTGAAAGTCACATAGAGGGTGAATCCAATTTATCCAGAACTCATCCTCTTACATTTTTTCTCTGAAAACTTTTTGTAAACTTTAAGCTAGTTGAAAAATATATTATATATTATATGCATTAGAATAGACTCTCTATTTAATTAGGACAAAGTGTACATTTGCGTTGGTTGGATTTAAGCTTGCTTTAAAATCCGTAATTACATGAAATCGGATGAGTCGACTTACAGAGATGTGTGATAATAATAAATACAAAGTGCTTTCCAACAATTGGTGCAAGAACTTGTACAAATGTGCAAATATAGATCAAGTAACACGCTAAAATTTCAACTACTAATGAAAAGTACTTATATCCAGTTATATCGATCTCTTTTATGATTTATTGTATTTCAGAATAATCCTTTACACTTTAGATATCATTTTTTTCTTTTCCGACATAATATAGTAATATCCATTAATTGTTTTCCAATTTAAACACCGTTTCAAAAGCGAAATGTGTAGTATGAGTATAATGATGGATACGCAGTTGAAAGTTTTTTATTTCCCTATTATGTTTTTATATTTATATCAAGATCTTTAACGTATTAAATCATTTTTTATTAGAGGCAGTCATTTATAATTTTATCTTGTATTATACAATATGTATTTATATGAGTCATCATGTGTCATACTTATATTAAAATATTTCGCAGCAATATTGTAGGTCACTACCACTTACTACTTTACTTAATTAAACTTACTGTAAATCCTACAAAATATTGGATCGTAAAATTGTATGTAGGTACATAATTTACTTATCTGTAACCTGTAACGTTGTTAGCAGATTAGATGTACATTGCAGATTGCACAATTTAGTAATTATCATCTCGATCAATATAATATTCATCAGGTTTATTAAATCGTAGTAATTCGACTAGTTATAAATATTCCGCTATATCATTAGCATCATCATTCTATCACAATAACAACGTTATTTTCTAAACTTGAAATAGATTTATATATTACATTAAGTATTTAGCTCTTTCGTTTTTTATGACCTTGTAATTATTATACTGCCTTTTCATCTTGTTGGTTTTTACAATTTAAAACACTACACGCTCTCTTCGCACAAGCGATGAGCTACGACACTGACATTTTGCAAGTTTGTTCTAATACTATAATGATGTGTATCTTTGCATGGATAACTATTACAAAATTCAACAAGCTCCCTATCACTTCTATGTTCACCGACCATTTTAAGCATTAGGGTAAAAAATTAAATTTGCAAACACTCCATATGCATTATCTTCTGTAGGGAAAACATTTGGATGGATGAAACACAAATAGAGTAAATTCAATAGTATTGTTTTTATTACAACCTTGACTAATACATCGTATCCTTAATCCATATCCGACTTTCCCTGTTTTTCTACTTTACTTTATATTTTTTAAATTCCAAGAATTTAAGCATTTCTCTAATGTAGATACTGAAATGTACATTATGTAGTACATAAGACTACCAACGCGTACTTAATAATTTTTAGGGAATTTTTCAACTGGAAAATATAAAGCCGGCAAGAATATGATACACTGTTATCACGAGCTGAGTAAAAAGCATTTTTGTGCTATATGCTTTTTTAGGTACATGCAAAAAATCTTCATTATCTTGTGTGTAGATTCGTATAACATATGAGGCAATGCTAATGCTAGCTTAATAAAATTCCATTCCAGACATATTTCATTGCAACGTTCTAAAAGCAAAAAAAGTGATGATATAAGAACACAAAATAGTTGTATGGATATCATGGCAATTTTTATAGTGAAAAGACAAGTAGTGTATGAGAGAATGCGACTCTGTAAATGTAGCAGCCTTTCTTCCACTGCTTTCACTTTTGTTCGCAATAATGCCACAGTCGTTTTAAACATTATATCCTACCTTTTTTCCTAACGGTATTAATACCCTTATTTTAGGATTCCAACAACGTTTTACTCACTTTTCTGATACTTTGCCCCTTTTCCTCACCCTTTTTCAGTGCAACTTTGTTATATTCTATGTATATGTGTACTGCACAAATATATGTAATAAAATAGGACAAGAAAATAGTACTTGTCCTTCTTTTCCTTTTCTTATTTAATGCTCTTCTATCTCACATGGGTGTGTAAGCGAATGCAAAAGGATATGATGTGAGAGTTGTGTTTTTTCTTCTCCCTCTCCCCTTTGCTCATCCTTTCTAAAAAACTTCTTCCGGATTCCTCCGAGGAAACTAGATAAATTAGTGTTAGATGAGCCTAAATGATTACCTGCTTCGGCTTTCTTATTTTTTCCCTTGGCTTTCCTAAGCCTCTTTTGCTAAGCTTAAGTTTCTTATCATTTTTCCTGCTCATCTTCCTCAGCCATTCGTGTTAAGAGAAAAAAGGAAACTTTTGAGTTGGAAAAATACACAGCTTTGTCAATAAGTAGTTAGGTGGACAAAATCACACTTGCAACAGCATGCTATAGTTTTTTATCCTGTGTATTTAAGTTAAATAGTAAATAAATGCCTTTTCTTTTCATTCCATTTCCACCTTTACAGAGTTGCTGCCAATTAAAACATAAATATTTTGACTACAATCCTGGAATATTACACTTTCTCTCTATGCATTTCTTTTCATCATACAGTTAAGGGTAAGAGGAAGCTGGAATGGTGATAGCGACAATAATAAATTGAGATGTGAATTGCTTTCTTAACACGGCCTGTGTTCACAAGGCCGATTCATCTTCCTTCATGGAAATAGAGTTCGAGAAGGGATTGACTAATTAACATAAATATTATGAGAATCTTTAATGTATCATGGAGTAAACTGGACTTGTCTATAAGAAAACTTTTTACATTTTAAATAATGGTTTCCTACAAATTACTCCAATAAGATACGATTAATAATTAAGCAGGTCATGTTAAACAGCAAGATTTGTATTATTCTTTGTATAAACACACGTAACGTTAATGACTTGTTAATTCTTATCAACAATGCTAATTATATGACTTACCTGTGTGCGTTTTTTTGATAAAATTAGATTTAGGTAGAATGAATTAACACAATGACTGACGATAAGTTGTTGTTACACTATGTTTTTTTTTATTATGATGTTCACTTGCTCGCGATTACTTTTAATAGCGGTTGATACATTTAAATGATCGTTTCATCGTACAATAAACTATAAATAAAGGTTTTGATGTGTTGTAAGCTTTTGTTTTTTGCTGCAGATCTGCATATGAACTCTGCAAGGTAGGTTGGCTCACTGCTAATCAAATGTATTTATTCATTGACTGCCTATATATGATAACAATTTATTATTATTAATTAGATTTTAATGAGGCGACTTTTTTCCTTTGCGTGATTGAACAATGAAAGTACGTGTTCTGAAGTGTAATAAAATTTCGAAGCAGAATAAAGTGTTTGTGTATGCTTGTATGTATGTATATGTTGCAAAACTTTAGTCATCATCGTACCATGTAGAATAAAGTAAGTCAGGCTTCTACTTATACTCGGTTATCATCAGACTGACAGAATATAAAGATAAACATCAACGTGAAGAGAGCTACAATTTTTTATACATAATTTAGTGTCCTATTTTTTGCAACAAGTTTAGAAGTTTTGATTCGTTGAGTGTTGAAGACATAAGGACTACTTAGTGAAGTAACCCAGAGATTTTGTGATAGTGATAATGCCATAACTCGTTTTATGTAGCACTCTGGCTGTTGGTTAAGTTGGTTTTGTATTAGAGGAAAAGAAGGAGTGAGAGGGACGATGTAAGGTGTAATTATTACTGACTGAGGGAATGAAATTGCAACGTAGTTAGTAAGGTACACCCATAGATCTATCATAGTTAGGAGGATGAGGATACCATTAATTATTGTTATGATGACATGAGTGACGAGATGTAGAGGGTTTATCTGTTTGTTGATGATAGCCTGTCATAAGTGTGTGTGTGTGAGTGTATCAGAGAAAGTGAGAGAAATTATAAGTTAACATACATATTTCATTTATGTTGTTTTTAGTATAGTACTTAGTAGCAGCGGTTGTTGTCACTGTTCTGAAGTAGTCAACTGATGGCACATTTTTCTCTGTTGAGAGGATGAAAGCTTTCAATATGTGACATGTGGAGAGACTCCTTGTTATGAGCCATTTCTAAGAGATCACAGAGCCTCGTGATTTCTTTGAACAGAGATACAATCCTCCAATTAAATTTGGCACTACACTCCACATGAGTCAATTTCCATTGCTTCCTGACCATTGAGCAGAGCAACAGCGTCACGCAAGATAATGATAATCGTTCCCAATGACATGACACGCCACGCAACATTAGATTGCCTCACTGAACGATATGAAATCCCTTGTAATGAGCAAGCATACTAGGTTAAGTGTAATAATAACAAGAGATGTTATGTACCTACAACCCGCCACCCTAAATCCAGCTTTGTATGTTTTTATATAGGTATGTAAGCTTCAAGCTACGTAGGTCTGACTACAGAGAGGCCCATGTGGCCCCATGATGTTAGATTGAGCGTAAGTAACCCTTGGTCTCTGAGGATTCCCTATCAAATAAAACAAATTGTCTTTATGCCTTTCCCTTGTCGCATTCTAGGTACACACACCGGCATCATATCAAAATATTACATACACCTCGAGAACGGGACAATCAACAGGATTCCCATTTCACTTGCTTCCTGTAAATACAACGAAAGAATTCTCGAGTGAAAGCATTTATAGAATGTACACGTTTTTGTGCCCCTTCTGCATATAATTATTATGTAATGCACTAGAGAGGAAAATGAGTAGCTCATCAGTTTTACTGCACCAGCCAACAAAAGAAATAAGAGAAGCCCCTTAATTACATTGTGGAGCAATCAGATTTTTTAAGAAACTAAAATTACTCAACTGTGCCTAGTCACCCGGTTAATGTGTCCCTATGAAGCATATCTATTTTTATGTTATTTACTCCTGCTGCACCAAGAATGCACATGCAATGGAAACATGAACGCAAATAAAATTTTGGGAGAAAAAGGCTATTATAATTCTGCATTTTCTCGCCTTTTGTAATTGTAATGTGGTGTAATAAAGGCAATAATAATAATTCATAGATTCATCTTGACGTGTACCTACGGGAGCCGTTTATAAAGAGGACTATCACATATCACACTAATGGCAAATGCCTCAAGAAAATTAACGGCTCTCTTTCTCTCCAACTTTCACTCAGATATACACAAACACACGCAAGCTCTAATCGTTTAATGACGGCTGTTATCATATCATAGTCGTCCTCCACTGAGGAACTTGTAGCACAGTAGCTAGTCTATTCATAACGTTTTTATGTTGCAACGATAGGTATCTTATTTTGTGTACATACCTAACTACCATGACTTACTTACACTCGTAACAACTCAATTGCAAGTATTCTAAGGTAACTGTACAGTTTTAAGTTGTTGCATCACATCCCATCTGTAACATGAGACGCTGGAGGAAAGAGGTTGGACGATGTGAAATAGAAACAAGAATGATTTTTCTTGTGTGCATTCCTACTCCTCCAGTCGACTTCCTTATTTCTTTCCAGAGAAAGTACATTTTTTTTAGTTGAGTTACAGAAAATGAGCTCGTTTTCAAAGAGACCACGAAATGGGAGACGGTCATAAAGATAATAAAATGATGATGATGACATTGAGCATGAGAGATGCTCGGTAAAAATGTATTAATAATATAGAATACATTGTGTATATGCATGTATAGCTGCGATTATTATGGATCCTTTGATTTTTATATTTTCCATGGGCTAGACATCAAACAGAAACCTTAATTGCCTTCTATAGTCCCACAAAAATGTAACGAAATGAATCTGCTGACAACTCATTCGTAAAAAAGGCACACACAAAAAAGTTTGATTATCCAAGTTGAGAAAAATAAATAAAACTGGAATGAGCTTTGAAGTTTTGGATTTTACTTTTAAAAAGTTCTACACGTCCTGACGTATACCTTACCGAGAGCAAATACTACAGCCAATTATTGCTTGAGAGTTGTATTTTATATTGAAAACTGGAATTAGAGATTGGTGAAAGAAAGTAGGTATTAGGTGCATATGAATTTCCAACTGCCTTTTACCATTTAAATATCGTTGGCTCAACCAACACCTTACTTGTTTGAGTGCACACAAGCCACAGCTCTATTTTGTATCCTTGTACGGGAGAATATTAAGGGAGTTGGCTGATGGCGTAGAATTCTTTGATGGATAACACAGAAAAGGCATACACCATGAAATGCCTACGGTTAAATTATAACACGGAATTGGCACATGCATCTCCAAACTAGATAATTATTCTGCAATGTTATACCTATAAGATTCATATTATCTCTTTTATGCCGTTAACCTGTAATTAACTTTGATACACAGGAGCAGTGGGAATTTTGCGGATGGCCTTTTCCCTTCTCTTTTAACAATTTACACTTGATGTGTGTTCCTACGCCTGGTATTGAAATGTACTCCAAACACACACGTAAATGAGTTTGGGAAATATATAAATAGCTGTTTTCAACATAACCATAGAATGTCATATACATCTAAACATTATGATGAGTTTCATGTACAGCTAAGGAAAATCAAGTTTTCAGCTGGGTAATTACATTTTTATATATCATATTAATTCTGTATTATACTTTCTCTTGGAAAAAAGTTAGAGCTTGTTTTGTTGGATGGGTTTATAAAAGCACACACAACAGAATTGTGCCCTGCTCGATTGAACTGGCTTGACTTGACTTAACCATTATTCCTTTGTTTATTCTCCCTGATGATGTGGCATAGTGGCATGACATAGACTTTTGTGTACACATTCACTGTTCTGTACACAATGGAATAAAAAACAGTAGCAGTAGCAGTCCGCAGTGTACAATCCGGGCAGTAAACAGAGGCTTTGTGTACATATAAAAAACTAACCAAATACATGAGTATTTCTACATAGGTAATAATAACCTTACTAGAAACATAAGCATAAAAATATATATGATACATGTTAAAATAGAACTTACTTGAATAATCGAGGTTTTTCCAACGTTGGACGCTCCTAATACCACAATTTTAACAAAGTGCATTTTCAGACTTCATTATTCACTACACATCTGGCCTGTAATTCCACACAAACAAAAAAAGAAACATTTACACAATGTGATAATAAAATAGGCTTATGAAACTTTCTCAAGGGCAAATATGATTTCCATAATGCAAAGATGATAGAATTACATACACATACATAGAGAAAATCTGGAAAAGTATGCTGGAAGGAGAAGGTGTGGGCTTGTTTGAGTCTTGTGCAGGGTATAACCTAATGAAAAATATGAAATGCAAACTTTTTCAAATTTGCATAACCTCTATAAACACACAAAAAAGTTTTTTTTCTTATTCTTCTAATCTAACCGAAAACACCAGGAACAAAACTTTCATATGTACAACACACTCTCACTCCTCACTCTACTTTAGTTACCTCCTTTTAATAATAAACATTTGATCCAAGTGGTTTGGAAAACCTTAGAAAGAGAGAGAGATCAAACGTTACACAAGTTGCTTTCATACACAATTCCAGACTTCCAACCACCTCTCCGCTGCTCACTTACACCAGCCTGACATGAACATCTAATCTGGTCAGAGTGAAATGTGGAACATGAAACATGATCTCGAAAAAAAAAGTTTTCTTCCATAGCTAAATAGAGAGAGAGAGAGAGAGTCTCTTCTGTGTTCTTCTAGTTTATTCCTCAACATCTCTTCAGGACTTCATCTGGAATCTTGCTGGGTGTGCTTGGGCTCCTTGTGTTAATACAATGTTGCCACACTTGTGTAAGTAAGTAAAGTAAGTTGATGCTGAGGACTGTGAAAAAGAGTGAGAGGAACTAGAGGAAGTAAGTCAGACAGAGAGTGAGAGAGAGAGAGAGGATGGGGGACATAGTAGTACAAGATTAAAATTAGTCGCCTCAAAAAGTTATATAAAAAATCTTGCAGAATTTAGTTTCATTTTGTTAGTCTCCCTTCCTTAAATGCTAGCCTACCTGTACAAATGAGGAAAAGCTTTGTAAAAATTGTAGCAATATTTTTCACTTGCGTACCTCCATCTCTTCATCCGTCAGAGTCAGAGTTTTTTACTTTGTGTATAAAAATAGGGTGGCTTTTGTGTCAGTTTTTTCTTCTAAAACTTTTATTATTATTTTATCCAGCCATTCAAGACAAGATAAGAAAGAATAAAATTCACTCACTCATTCACATGTTTTCGCTACGGACTTTCTCCGTTGTTATAAGAAAATGCTATGAAACTAAACACGTTTGTCAACCGGATGTGATATAAAGAGAGTTAATTACAAAAATATATCATTTCTTTTGAAATCTTCAAAAGTGAATTTCTTCTTTTATCAGAATTCTGCTGGAAATTTTGCAAGTACGTACTACATTTTGCAACTTTACAGCGTTTTAACAAAAAAAGCACTAGCATATAACAAACTTTTAGTAAAATCTATATTGTCTTGTGCAAAAATTAAAAACATACGCAGAAATTAAGACTAAGACCAAGTCATCATAACCATCATACCCATGCATGGAATCTCAGTGAAGCTTCTATAATTATGGAGGTTTGTAAAACACAAAAAATCTATTACATAATACAGTATAAACTTCCGGAAGGCCTATTTTCTTATGTAGAACTAGTGACGTAAGTTTTTACGAGGAAGCCACTTTCTGAAATTAACTACGAGGGTAGTTCGAGAAAAGAATGAAAAATTCTTTCATGGAGGGGTTTCCCACTTTCGATCATACACGTATCTGCTTTTTACGCAGCCAGCCAGCCTTAAATGTACATGAATAATTATAATAATATACATGGTGGAGGATTTTATTAAGGAAAAGAGGAAGCTCGTTCTCACTCCACCACCACCATTTTCATCCTTGCATAAACTTGAATGGGCATGAAATATTAACTCTGCTAAAGAGTCTCTGGCTTGGCTAGAAAAGGATGGCTTTTCGTGGGCTGTAGTTGGCACTTGTGAATATATTAAGATGGTTTCAAATAACCTTCTCATATAAATAAATTCAGGTACAAACTTATGGTATAACATAACATTAGCATTTCTTTACCAATACAAACTTTACGTTTTCCAGCATTCACATAATAATCCGACGAGTATGATCGCTCTACGAAAGTTGTTTTTCTTTCTAAAGGAAATTTCATTTGGAAAATGTTTTGAGGAGGGGATTGTGTAGGTAGAAGTTAAATGGAAGTTTAGTAAGGTAAGACGGAATCCAACATTTTGAAACATGAGACACACACAACTATTTTTACCTACGTAAAAAAGTACATCTACGTATGTAAACCGATCTACTTACGAAAACCATCTTAAAAGAGTCAGAGGGAGTAGGTAGGTGGAGGAGTGAATCCATAAAATACCAAACAAGATGCATGATAATCATCATCATGGGAGTTGGTGAAGAGTAAAAAAACGGCTAAAAAGAAGTCGTAAAGTAGGCGAGGACAAGGATCATTTTAAACGTTTCTTTTTGTAGGATATCCAAAAGTATACATTTACTAACTACGTTTATGGTGTTGTAGACACATATGCACAATTTAAAAAACTTACTGATAAAATGGATGCTCCCATAGTCGCAGCAATAATAATAAGGAAAATGATGGTGGTGGTGCGATATGATATGTAAATAACGACATATACATGAAAGTGCCCTTTCATCTCTAGATATTTACAGAGAATGATACTTTTTCCAGTGATCATTGTAACTATACCATATGCTTTTCCAAATATTTAGTTACACACATGCATAATGTATATAAGTAAATGTACATGTATGAGAGAGAGGAGCGGAAAAATAAAGAAACAAAAAGAGGAAGTCGTTGTTGAGTGTAAAAAGTAGAGAGAAAAGTGAGACTGCTACGAGTCATGACATGAACATAATTCATTCACCCAAGGAACCACACTCAACCTAACCGATTACACACGCCTTTCTTTGTGCCTTTAATATATATGTATAAATGCATTATTCATACTGAAGTAGAATATGTCTAGCCTGATATTATTTTCATTCACTTCCCATCCTCTTTTCTTATTCCTCCTCTTCCTCTCTCTCTTTTTCCCAGAGCCTGTGTGCTTCTTCTTCTTGCTGTTGTTGCACACTTAAATACTTTTACGAAAGGAAACGACCATGTTCCACAATAATGTTGTTGATACCCCTCCTTAACAGCCTTGTTTTGCAGAAAAAGGGACTAGCATATATAAATATGTTTGATGGTTTGCAATTTGCTTCCCGTGTGCTTATTTACATTTTCCTCAGCTCAATTTTTGTTTATCTAAACTTCTTCTTCTCACTCTCTGACATCTTCGACTGCTTAACATGTTGGGATGTGGAGTGTGAAAACCAGAACCATAAACAACTCTCAGCCTCAGCTCTGTACTCCCTCTCATATAATAAAAATTCATTTCGAGTATTTATTATAGAATGTAAAATCTTATAACTGTGTAGTAACTGAGGTACAAGCACGTGTGCGTCCAAGTGAATACCTATATGGGCTTTAAAAACCCTTTATTTCTACTTTTTAGTATTGAATCCGTCCACAGTGGATATGTTGAGTTGAAGACTCAAAACAGAATTCGGACTTGTCTTTTACTCTGTTAGACATATTCCAGAGGAAAATAAATAATAGTTGGTGCAGACATGCTAAGAGAGTGGGGCTGAAAATTTGCATTAATGAAAGCATGGAAAACATGTTAAAGTCGAAAAAACTGGCAGTGATATAGAATCCTGCACAAATCCGTGTACAGAGATCACATCAGAAAATCTAAATTGCGTAGCTTTCATTCGATTCTTGATTGGTTTCAGGTTAAAATTGTTAATTTCTAGATTTTGTACCTCATAAATGGCATTTTGTCATTTTCACCATCATTTGTACTTTTTCTTTTAAAAATACGTTGAAACCCATAAATCTCTTTCCCCAATCTAGCGTAAGTTATCCCATACAAAGCAACACATGTAACAAAAATACATATGTGAAGGCATGAAATGTTTTGGAACTCTAGTAAAAAACTAGTTGACGTAAGACGTTATACTATGGAAGCAGCGAAAGCAGGTGCACATACTCACCTACATATTTTTCCACAATCGATTTAATAAATATAGCATT
>JAHZNG010002930.1:0-16096 GCA_027744375.1 Orchesellides sinensis
GTACCAAGAAAGCATTACAGCATCTATACCGAGAACATTAGAAAAATTATTTACAAGGGGCAAACTTAACATTTCTGATCATCTTAATATATTTCATCCATAGATAAAAACAGGGATGCACTTGTACAAATATAAGGAAACCAAAGCCAAGTAAGTATTTACGAATGAATCATGAAATGAATGAAAGAAACATCAAAGATCAGGAAGTCGTCGTTATTCATAGTTTGAAGAGCATTAAAATCATCGAAGCGGAGATGACTTGATTGAATCGGAGAAAAGAACAATAGTCGTTCTGGCGCTCCTGTATCTCTTATGTACATTTCACGATGACTAGTACCTACTAATATTCCTGTGATATTACAGTTACAGTGGGATGCTTTGTCACGGATGAATTCTATTGCTGGAAATACCCGAACAAAAAAGTTGGGCTTTCATGTTTGAGTCATTTAAAAACAAAGAACACATATTTTTCCTCAATGACGGAAGATCCGTTTGTGAGTGTGATCAAAAACATTTTATGACAAAAAATAGTATATAGACTTCGTGCTTGAATGAATACAAAAGATTATACAGTTAGAATCCCTCCAGTGAGTATGAAATATGTTCTTCCATCTTGTTTGTTCCTTTTTTGAAAAGAATAATAATAATTTTCTTTTTTGCTTTATATTCTTTTTCTTTTAGTCTCTTTAAAAAGAAAGAATAATGGGAAGAGGAAAGAAGAAAGACTCAACACAAAGCAATGGTAATAAGATGACGATGATGGCGACGGGAAAACATGTGTGTGAAATATAGTCATCAGAGCAAAATCGAAAGTTGCTATATCGTCCGTTTCTAAACAGCATGCTCGTCATATTTTTAGCCTTTGGTACAACAATAGGATGACAATGCAATGGTTTTAACTAGAGAGAAGGAATACACCGGGTTTAAAAGTTGGAACTAAAGAATGTACGTTCCTTTTTCGAAAATACGAGCTATTGTACTACATAAGCGTACTTACATCACCTTTCCTTTATGAAACTACTGAGATTCTTTTGCTCGTCACCAGGTGCTATTAAGGTACAAAAAGTATACATAAAGGTATGTACATTGGAGCACATGCAATTGAGGACGACACAGAAGCTGCCAAAAGGAAGGATTCCTTGTCACCTACTTGTAATACCGGAGTAAGAACGGCATTTGAGATGACAAGTCATTCTAAATCACAAAAGTTTTTACTCATTGTTCTTTTTTAGGCATTGTTTCTTCCTTTACAGTTGGTGTGCTATGCTTCTTCTCCCACTTTTCCAACTTTTTCCGGTAAAAACTGAAATCCTTCAGAGAGACAACGCATTCCCAAAGAGAAAATCCTTTTTGATGGTAGCTTTTCACACTGGGAAAAATGGATTTCCAGATGTTATACCTCTTTCATTGTGTCCATGCAATGTGCTACATTCTTTTCTTTTCTCTTTTTGTAGTGAAGCAGCCTAGTTTTGAAAGAATGAGCAACTTTCTCATGCGATCTTCCATTCGTATGAAGTATTTGTATCAAAACCTTAGATAGCCAAATGAAGAGTGAAAAAATGTCCTCAGCACATTCCATTTCATCTGGATAGGATAGTCAAGTGTAGCAGGAACGTTAAAGCTGAGTGCTGTACCAGCCTTTGAAAGCTTTTATGATGAAACACTTGAATCCATTTATGTAGGCGAAGAGGACACTCTTCACAGTCCGCGTACGAATGATACTTTTAGTGAAGCCACAAATATTCTAGATTGAAACAAGTGAAAATCATTGTACATGTATTTGTACTTATATAATTACCATAGACAAACTCTAGTAATAATATGGTTTCGGTAAGAAAGTGAATGAATGAAATTACTACACAAGTTTGCTTATAACAAAGGGTAAGTAACTTATTTTAGTTATAAGGCTTTTTATTATAAAAGCAGGATCAGGTCTATATAATCCAAATTAAAAAATGAATTGAAATTTAATTAGTCCCCCCCAGCCTTTTACATTTTTTTTCATTTCCGCACACCTCAAGAAAAACTTCAACACTTTGAACAAATTTTATTCGACTTTATTCGACAAGATGGCCGTTATTAGAATTTTTGGTTACAGTGAATGAAATATTCTTTAAATTGACCGAAAAATAAACTGAAGAACATTTTTAACAAAGACTGCATTTTTCTGGCATGTCGTATCTTCATATCTCGACTCACGAAAGGAACATTACACGGATAAAAATTTAAAATAAGTACTTCATGTATGAGACATATTTCATAATAGCTCTGACGTCGGAAACGGAGCGATCCAAAAGACAATGTAAACAGGAAAAAGCAGGTCTTTTGAAAAAAGTAATAAATAAAAATGATTTACAGAGCTAGAACAATTGGCAAGAAGTTTGTCGTGATACATCCAGCTAAATAAAGAAAGAACCAACCTTTATTTCTGCAATGAGGTTGTATGCCTGTCTGTTGGAAGAAAGGCAAAGTTATTATTTAGATACCCTGTGCATAATGATCAGAGACTCTCGTATACAAGGCAAGGGAAAAATTGCAACGTACCACTTTGTCATTATATCTCAGGATCCTCCATGCTGTGATGTCCCATTTTTAAAAATTGATTTCACGGACAATTAAATACGAGGGAGAAGTTTCTAGGTCAGAATAAGTACATACTGTTGGCTAACATCCGCTTTAATGTATTTTTAAGCGGAGAAAGCATATCGAAGATATTGGAGAAAGCATATGTATGAAGTAAAGTATTTTAGTCGGGGATTGAAGTGGACTTTGAAATTATTTTTATTAACACCAAGCTTTCGGAAAATGCTCTTTCCTTCATCAGGGCAATAATGTCACATATGTAATGAATATTTGCCATCTGTCGGGATTGCAATACCTTTCATCAAAGGATATAAGTCTACGTATGCCAAAGAAGTCCGTGATTGTTACTTCTTTCACTGTTTTTCTAGACAGATAGATCATAAATAACTAGAATTTTCAAGTCGCCAAAAGTATTTGAAGGTTTTACCCAGCATCTTCATTTTTAGAATGGCGTAAATTTATGCTGTTATAAATAACAACAACCAAAGTAGGCCACGCCAATTTATCTATGAAAAGACACCCCCTAGCATCAGACGCTTTATGAGTGGCTTTTGACTACACGTCTGTTCCTGTGAAATAATATGATGACAATTGACATGCTAAAATGTTTTGAAGGTTATTACGTCAAAGAATTCCTGTAGCGCTTTTTATACATCCCATGGAATATTTTACTGCTTATGTAAATTGAAGATGACGGACAATGATTAGGCTAATTGATGTAGGGAGATAAAGATAATTGCTTCCTATTCGTCAGTATTCCAAAAGCAATTATCATAACCATAAAAATTTGGAAGACTATAAATGGAAACGAATGCTGATGAAACAAATCTGGTTCCTCTGATTGTTATTGATATCCATCAGCTCAGGTATGCACTTGTTCTCTATGACGCAGTTAGGGAGGACAAACTGAAATGTCAGTTTTCTACGATTCCAGAGAAAACATGATACGCGAAAATAAAATATTATTTCCATAAAATACATTACGACTTTAATTTTGTCATCTTTCTGACCCCAAGAAAATCCCATATGGATTTGCAGGATATTTATGAGCAGCATGCGTCCTCTTTTACAAACTGTGCCACAAAACTTCAATAACATTCTTTCCACTTTTTTTCTACCTCTCCAAAACCTCAACTATTGAAACCAACCAATATCAATATCATATGTTATTATTACTTCTCAGAGCCAGAAAAAATTCCAATTTCTTCATTACATTTCTCTGCACCGTCGTTTCAAGGAAAGTTTGCTCCCTGCNAAATTCCAATTTCTTCATTACATTTCTCTGCACCGTCGTTTCAAGGAAAGTTTGCTCCCTGCTCTTGTTTTATTACCTGGATATTTGATCAGAGTAAAGAGTAGACTGTTCATGGGGGGACCTGCTTGCTGGTATCAATAAATCTTGCAAAATCGAGTGTAACTATGTGGTGAGCTATACAATTTATACCTTACTAAAGCATCAATATGATATAAATTACACAGGGATCTCATACGGTATAAGATCCTGAATTCAAAAGTCTACCTGAATGTGTATCTTATTCTTGCTTTATTTGAACAATGAATTTCTGGGAAGTCCAGCCTGAGATAAACAGACAGACGGACGAACAACATCAAACAGATTTGTCTAAGATGAATTGAATTCCAGGATTCAGCACAGCACATCATCCTCAAAAGAACAAGACGCAAAGGAAAAATTGCTTGCCTACAGGCGACTCTATACCTTTCGTAGGTAAATTCTTTGGATTCGATGGGTAAAAAGGATGTTTGGTTTCTCAATTCTCCATTTCAATTTAACTGATCCCATACATGTCTTCATTTCATTTAGGTATAATAACATAAGAGCACTTTTGCTTCAGTACTCGGCCTGATGCAGGACATTCAGCGGAAAAGAAACGAGTTTTTTGTAATCAAACAAGACTGCTTTTAGTCTTTTTTTTCTTCCTTCCATTTTCTTTCCAATATTCTAGAGGCTCATTTCAAGCTTTCATCATTACGATCATTCTATCAACCTTATATGCCCCTTGGCTGCTGGTAAAAGTGAAATGAACTTTCACTTTAGAATTTTTGTTCCTCTAAAGGTAAATACAATGGCAAGTGTTACAGGCAATGGACAGGTTTCCGAAATTGCCATTAAATTTTTAGTTTTCTTTATGTCCCCTTCCAACATTTCTGTAGAAATATGTTTTTCTTACATTTTGTTAAAATGTTGCTTTTGAACTTGATAAAAAATGTTTAAGGTATTTGTTTTCTATAAAAATTGGAATTAAGCCTTACAGTGAATTAATTGCATGAATCTACAAAAATCCGAAAAACTCCCATTTGCTCTCGAGCAACCATTCAAAATAGTTTTAATTTAAAGAGTAATTGATTTTAAATATCTATCTACTTTAAAGATCATATACATATGTAAGAGACACGTACTAATACGTACATAGATAGGTACATGCGTATGTATATTCTTTGTTTACTTCATGATACAATCTTATAACCGCCCACGCACTACTTGAGATCAGCGCACGCATTTGTATATATATGTATGATTTTTAAACTTGAAGATTACGACGTAATTATAATTCACAGGTTTAGTAAACTACCTTATTAAACACTTTAAAAATCCAGTATTAAGATACGTTTATGAAAGAACCACAATGATAAAACCACATTTCGCCTAGATCGAAAACATTTCATTCATAACATCACTCCAGAATTATAAGCATTTTTTGCAAACAAGTTACAAGCTTGTGGTAATATTTTGAACGTGTATGCTCGATTGACTGATAAAGCCTCACATATTATGATCTGTCACCACATTTCAATGAGCCAGAACTAAGTTTATGCACAAACCATAACCCACATAAATTCTGTTCAACCCCAGCAATAATAGAGGTTCTGGTTTTGACTTGTCAGCCACAAAATACTAGACTTATACTGTCAACTTAGTCTACAGTTAACACAACGACTACGATTTTCTCCGTGGTTGAAACATGCAACTTTTTTTTGGTGAAAGTCATGCTCGGAAATCAATTTGATGAGATACCACAAAGAACTCAAAGCAATGATGATGCATTTATCGTATGCTGTATATGCCAACTGGTTGTACTATTTAACACTATAAATAGCTCATCAAAAAGCTTACCCGCTCCTTCAGGCGGAGATTCGACCTTTGGGCCCTCGTCTCCTTGACCGTGACGCACCATTGTCCAGGGTTACTTTTGCTAGGACCTACAGTAAACTCAGTGGTTGGAGTTGTTGCCGAAGGATTTGAAGCTGTTGAAGAAGATTGAGTCAAAGCTGGTTTTGACTTCTCCCCTCGCTTCCAAGGCACTACCTTGGTTAACGATGATATAATTGACACTAGAATTTTCACAGAGTTTCGTTCCCACTCAAAAGCAATAATCAATTATCGACAGTTTTTTTATATGATTGTTTTTATTTTAGATTTGCTTGCACACAGTATGACTGATTAAGTACATTAAAATGTACTAATAACTGCAACAATGCTAACAAGCACATTTGTTTTTGCTCACTTGAGCAGACAATACATTATTTCCTGCTGCTGCTATGGTATAATGCAACAGTAATACAATCCAATATGGTCACACAAGGAGAAAGTATGTATCATAGTATGTTAGCAAAGGATACCCCGTGATGATGGTGATGATGATACATTTGTAGGATTTTCCCCTTACCATTCATATCATATGTATATACAAGGATAGGGCATAGTTGCGTCAGACTTCGGAAGAAGAATCGATAGATGTGCGCAGGAAACTTTCCATCCTTTTCCCAGTTCATTCATGGTAGTTGTGAGAGTGAAAGTAGGAGAAAGCCAAGTAACCTGCTTTATTTTTGCACAAAGACATACTTTCCTTTAAGAAGGAGGATAGTAAAAGATGCAATGTTATTCTGTTTATATCTATATGTGATGCATGTTTTATGTATGTAATCTGTATAAACAAAAATATGTTGCAGATTCCAGATCAAACCAGGACAATGGATACTCCCATGATACCATACAAGTTCTTTGACACATAGGATGTTCAGCCATGCTTGATGCTTTATTGAATTTGTACCGATTTACAAGGCTGCGTAGTTGTTTTTTGTGTGCAAAATAATATGTTCTTTTTATGATACTTTATGATAATTATGTTGTGATTGCTTTACTAATTTTCAACTTACCAACTCTAGATGAGTAATAAAATCCAATCTATTAATCACAAGCTTCTTACCACATTTGATTTAAACAATGTCGTCATTCAAACGCGACCAATCTTGCATAAATCATTTTATGATGGACAAATTGTACGCAAAAATGATATGAAAAGATGAAGCCAAAACGCGTAATGCAATATACATAAGTAAGGTATACACGTGTTTTACTTGAAAGAAGAAAAAATTAAAATAAAATATTAAAATTCAGCTCAGAGCAAAATGTATTTTTTTGATTTTTTCTCACCAAAACAAAACAGATAAATTGTATAATATGTAAATTATTATAATCATCACGACACCACTTTATTGGCTGACAACAGAAAGTCATCGATTAAATAATTATCTTGATCCGTATAATATTAAGTATACATATATCAACTTATGCAATGTATGAATTTATAAGCTATTAGTAAAACATCAATGAATTATGATCATAACAATTTACTAATTGTTGTTGAAAGAATTTAATTTTTATGCAAAAATGAATAATGGCAGTTCAACACAATTTTTCAAAAAGGCTAAACATCTCTCCACACAATTCTCAGCACAAGTGTTCCTTTAAAATTATGTAAAGGTAGCAGTCATTTTTTAGGTAGCCAGCAACAGTCATTTGTAATTTTATTGTGTTATTATGCTTTTGTTTAGACAAATGCTTTTCCTTTTTCCCTTAACGTGTTGTTCCTTACCTACAATAATTCTCAGATGTTATAATTGGGTGGATTTGATCGTAAGTAACGACTATTGTTTACCAAATTATCTTGGGTCACAGTTGGCTCCATTATAGCATGTCTTACAAATACAATCTTTTCAAATCTTACTCAGACATCTCCAAATATTGCCATTTGGGGTTATCAGTGGGTTGTCGATGATATAATCAATACATTACATACTTTAATTTATCTGTTGTTAAACTGAACATTTTTTATTATCAAACAAAGCATTTTAGACTTCACAACACGGTTCAGTATTTATTTTGGCTATTAGCTAAATTTATTATATTTTTTCTAAAATGCTATGTTTAATTTATTTCAAGCAATCAAATCGAACTCTCACTCACTCATAACTATTAGTTTTTAGCAATCTTTCTTATTTAGGCTTTTTCTCTCTCATTTAGTATCTCACTCACAACCACACTCCTTAAACACACACGACAACATGTCCCGCATAATAAAAATTAATCTGTTATTTTTTAACCAGTAGCAATAATAGTACAGTAGCATACTAGCGAATTAATTATGTAGGTAGTAAAGAAAATTGCAACTAGCATCTTCAATCATGCTTTCACAGCACGATATAAAAACTTTACATTGGATGACTTCGGATTTTAAAAAATGAATTGCTGACATTGTATTAAATCTTAAATAATTTCTGAGCAGCTTTTCCTATGTCTCATTTACTTTTTAGGCATAATCATATAATGTACATAAGATGATAAAGTCATTAACACTTAATAAAAATGGTGCAAATAACAAGCTGTAATATACAAAGTAGCTGATCTCAGTGCAACTTCCTGCTTTCACTGTATGCTACCGCGTGTATTACTTTCTACCTATAAATATATCAAACAAGCAGCCAGCGAGTGTTTTATACAGTTTTTACTTAGTAATTCAGTGACCATTCAAATAGAACCAACTCTACACAAGGCACACGGAAATAAATAACATGGTTAAATAAAGGTACATATTATTATTATGATATTACATTATTAGTTCTAAAAGTTTTTAAATGATAAATGCAAACTCTCTCTCTCCCTCTCTTATTCTTGCATCTTTGTTACGTTTTGAGTACTTCAAATTCGTGTTCAAATGTGGGATAATGATGAAAGCCTCATTCGACACAGTAAATGTAATGCTGTTATTGTTATTAGTTTTATATACTTTTCGTTTGCTGAAGGTATGCAAGCATTTCCGAGAGAAATGAGTGAGAATCATGCGTTTCTATCGCTTACAATAATATAGTCTCAACGTACAATAATTAGAAGAGCAATCAGCAGAGCTTGAAATACAATAGTTACGCTGTAAAAGCTAGGTGGGCATCTTTGTATAAGAATTATATTATGTAATGCTTGTAATATGTACACTTTTTTATACATAGCATGATATCAATGGAAGATGTATTTGAAGAGTGGTACATTCAGCAGACTTCTTACATTTCCGGTATAAGTGTGGTTTAGGAGTACTGCACTGCGATGTCTTAATTAGCACAAAATGCAATGTGGTATAGAGAGGATCCATTAAATATTTGGTTAAAAATGATAAGTTTGTGTATTTTGTGTCATGTCATCTCAAAAAATAAATGCATTGCTTACATTCAGCAAAGTTGAAACATAACAGCATTCATTTTAATGTCTGATGTCACCCAGTACACACATCCTACGAACTAAACACATGAAATAAGATTTACTTTTCTCTCATCTTCGTAAAATAGTGTCGTAAATTAAATTAAATACTTAATGACAAACTAGAATGTTAGCAAACAATAGTAATTAATTAAATTATGATAAATCCATCCTTTCCGAAAAACTGAGAATGCAACACGGTATCGTATTAATTATTACTCGAAAGAGAGAGAAAAAAAGCGGAAAAGGAAACGACAAAATGACTTGCAAAATTAGATTCTTATATTACATTATTATGAAACCTGGTTGGGTTGGAACTACCAAAGAATACAATGCCATTTTTTACTGCCGCAGAATTAACGAATTTAATTAAGTAAATCAACATATTCTTTTAATCCATGTATTATAAATTTAATCATGATAAATGCGAGTTTCTTATTTTAAAAACTCGTGTGTCGTCTCCTCAATTGTGTGTTTAAATATGATACAATCAATCAGAATGTGTGCAAATCACGTATCTAACACAGAGGTGATAATAACATTGAATCTGATAACAAAACCTGTGAATAGCTAATTTTCTTGTAAAATATTGCAAAGAGATTTGGATCCGACCTGATGATTTTTTGTCCTTTTTGATGTTAGTTCAAATATATTCATTTCGTATTACTGATATTACGATAATGACTAACAAGATTCAATACTTCTGGAGATGTTATTATTACACAGTAGTAAGTATTATATTTTTTATACATAGTAAATTAAAAAGCTCTGCTGATTGGAGATATAACTATGATGAAGAGCTTTCCAAAATATTTGATGTCATGCACAAAAAGAAGCAGCCCGTGTTCTTGTGAAATTATCGATGTTGTTAACCATGATGGAAGCATATATGAGGTTTGATTTTCTTGATGATTAAGAAAACCACTATATGTTCGAGTTTGAGTAAAGATATGGATGTTTCCTATTAGACAAGACCGTTTTCCAGAAAAAGAGAGAGGTGTGATTGATGACAAGTTATTTTTGTATCGAGAACGAGAGAGAGTGAAAAAGAGGCAGATATATTTCCTACGCTACATTATTACGGATCAAACCTGGTCCAGATCCTCAAGACGGCTCTACTCTTTGCCTCCTAAAGCTCATGCCGAATAAGGCGAAGAGAGAATCGCGTGGATATTAAAATAAGTAATGTGTGAGAGAGAGATATGGCAGCAGCAGAATTAGATTGTAATAAGATTTGGAAATAAAACAGAAGAAGTTTTTCTCCAGTGTGGTCAGCTCATCGCAAGAGTTGAAGAACAGAGAAAGAGAGTTCTTATTCCATGTTTTTAGAAAAAAAGTCAAACAAAACAATGTTGAGATAGAAATGTTTTTTCCCCAGCTACACGCTCTGATATTATAATATATTAGCAGACAGAGACAGAAATATATTATTATGTGCCTCGCTAGTATTCTATACAGTATGAAGTAGTAGTATAGTTGTTTGTAGGTAGGTTGCTTATTATTTTTCCTCTTGCAGCAGTAAATTATTGTAAACTCTAATCTGGGTTGCCTTGATAAAATAAAAGGGAAAGCTCCATCTAATATCCAGCCAATTCTGCAAATGTCTGATCCATTTCGTCCGCGATATTTTTATATTTTTCTTTTTCGTTGACCAATTCATCTGTAAATATCATCAAAAAAGGGTACATTAGAATCAATCACATGTCAATATAAATCTAGTTTCTATTTATTCATATAAAAAAGCGGATAAAATGCGAAACCCAAAAGCGTAACCCCACGCGCAAATAGCCATAGCACACCCAGTCACTCAATGAGGAAATTAAAAAGTATAGATGTATTGCTGCTTAAATACACATTTTAAGCATGTTTGCTATTGCTATACTAATTTAAAAATGCTATGTATTTTAAGTAACAGGAATTTTGTACACGGCTATAGAAAGTGCAAACTAGCATCTGTACGTTTTTGGCAGTAGCTATACAGATAGAAGATAGGTATATCATCAATTTATATGTACAGTGCAGTAGTGTACAAAGCTTCAGAGGGTAAAAGTAAAAGTTTCTGCTTCGTCGTAATTGCAGGAGCAAAGAGGAAATAGAACTTGTATGCAAGAAAGGGATACGCGAGCAATGAAACGCAGTCTTTATGCATTTCCAGTACAAAAAATTATATATACACGAGAAGAGTTTTTTAATCGCATTGCCATTGTCCATTGCAGTGCTACCTGTTGCAAGCACTGGCTCAAAAATTTGGGCAACTTGAATATATGACGTCTCAAATGAGTTTGAGAAAGCAAAACCATCGCCAACTCTTGGTATGAAGGGTATTTAAAAAGAAGGACAGCAGTAAAACAATAAATAAAGGATAAAAGGGGTAAAACAACTTTCGTTCATCACAACACAGGGATCATCTTGACTAAAACCTAACACTAAAGGGGGAAAAATAAACTTGGAAAGAAAGAATCTTTTATTGAAACTGAAAGTGCTTTCTCTTTCTCTTTTGCCCTTAGTGAAAACAATTAGGTACAAGTACCTTTGAGCTTGTAAAACCCTTGAAGCACTTTCAATTTCTCAAGAAATCTAAGGATTTAGAGGGTAAGGAAGGGGAACACAAAACAAAAATATATAAAATGTCTGACTAACATGAACCAATTTTTAAGATGAGTACAATAAGACACCAGACAACTTTTACGAAGAAAATGAAGAAGACATTTGAGGGTATTCAACTTCTTTTTTTCTGAGATACTCAAATTTCAGGAAACAGGATATACATATTTGGAGTAAGAAGAAGACACTAATTGATGATGAGACTGATAGAGATGTGTGAACGAGTACGGAATTTAGCTTGAACGAAGCAGCAATAGACGGCATGTTTAATAGCCAGTGAGCTCGGAGAATGTGGCATCGAGCTCGTCCGTAATTGACTTGTATTTCTCCTTCTCGTTGACCAATTCGTCTGCAATTAGCAAGGATGTAACATGAATAGCAAACGAATCTTAGAGATTTTAGCAGAGTGTAAGTTTTTACATAGACCAGGTAGCAAATTGCATTTTAAAGAACCAACAAGCTAAAGATATACCATTTAACGTTAAATTACTTAAGTCTAGAAATAGATGTTTGAATCTTGCGTGTAGCGAAAATATAAGCAATAAAACCCTATCATTTGTTGACCTCTTTAAAAGAAATAACACGTCGTTTTCATGTTTGAATAATACTGTGCAGTTGTAAAATTAAAAAATGTAAGCTTAAAAAGTAGGGTTATAGTGTCATTGTAAAAATTAGCAACTCACAGGACCAGAATTCTGAGGGCATTTTCGCAAAATAAATGTCACACAGCCCTATTAATTCTGACAAATATACTGGACACGAAAAAAAATAAGAATAAATATCGCTGTGGATTAGGGAAAAAGGCGTTGAAACAATAATTTGTTTGTAAAAAATATATTTGAACATACTGAAAAGGGGTATTTCAAAATGGTTTTCCGAACAATGCCCAATTTTTTAAAAAGAATACTATATAAGGATAGTGTGTGTGAGGGACAGTAGTGGGGGCAGAGGTGTGTGTGGGTAATCCAACTTTTAATACGCAGACAGTTCTGAGAAAGTTCCGTCCAAGTCATCGCAAATTGCCTTGTATTTCTCCTTCTCAGCAACCAGCTCATCTGTACAATTAGTTTTTATCAAACCGTTTCATTTCCAGTTTACTTTAACAAATTTTCAGATAACTACGAATACGATAGTACATAATTATGTATGTATGTGAAGAAGATGTATGCGAATTTATGATTTTTGTACTAAAGCTTAAGTGTATTGGATATTTGTTGTGCAGTAAAAAGTTTTTGTAGGCACTGGTAGCAGCAAAGGAAATGTAAGCCACCCAAGAATTCGTCCCCGAAGATTACCAAAGCTATTTTCCCGAAGCAAATAGACTGTTCAACAGGAAGTAGACAATTACAGCAGTACTAAAGATTTTTAAGGATATTCTTTTCGTCATTCATTCTTCTTTAGGTAATAATACGACAGTTTGCTTTTGCTTTGCCCCAAGCAGAGTTGTAGGACTGCGTGAATATACGCTAAGCTAATAGAAAGAGCCCTGCCACCTACAATGCTTGCTTTGGTATAGCTTATCTGAAAATCTTTGAATTCAATACATGTTTTGAATATCCTGTAAAGTGGCCTCCATTTCCTCCGTTAGCAATCTGCTTTTCTCCTTTTCTCCAATCAAATCATCTATATAAACGTAGATGTAGAAGGGAATCTTAATTATTATAGAAGATATGAAAAATAAGCTAAAATTTTTGTAATAAATTCGCTGTTGAGTTGAAACTGAAACCGAAAAATTGAATATTGCAGCAAAGTAAAAATAAGTATATCAAACGTAAATTGCAGAACAAAAGATTACCAAATGATTACATCTTGCTTGAATAACGAAATAAATATTATATTGTAAAAAATATAGTAATAAATGCTGTAAAAAGTGAGTAATGTACAGAAAAGAAAGGTTAAGTTTCGTACCTTCCAGCCTGTCGACTTCCTTCTGCAGCTTCTGCACGGATCTCTCAGCGAATTCGGCACGAGCTTCAGCCTGTGTCATTTTCCAACAAATTTGATGTTATTAAATGATCTCAACAATATTAGTTTAGAAAACCAATCAAAAGCAATCAGTACGTAATGTAACAGCAGTCCAGGGAAGCAAAAGTCATTTTAAGCAATAATAATGTCTGTGTAACTGTTTTGTTAATGTAACAAAAATTATCAATAAAAATATCAAAACTACCAAAACAACGAAATCAACACTGTCAAAAGTATATTTTTCAAAGTAATTTTTAAAACAAGCAAGTCGTGCATGCTAATTCACTAATTCGAAATACAGTCAGATATGGCCAATGTGTAACACAAAGGCTGTGAATGTAAACTTGATATTTTCTGTAAACCAGTTACGAAAACTGCGTTAAAATAAGAGAATCCCCAGAATAATATCCAAAAGTGAGAATCCACGCAAAGGACCAATTACTTACTTCTTTCAGGGCATCAGAAAGAGCACGCATTTGCACCGAGTAAGTTTCTTCCATATGTGAAGCCTTAATTGTGAGATCCAACAACATAAAAAATCAAACAAAAAATACCACACCGTGCATTGTTAGACAAAATTAGTTAATGTAAGTGAATAAAACCATAGCTAAGTCAGTACACTTAAATTACACTCTTTAAAACTCTAAAACACACTCCAAGCACCTTTAGTGGTGTCAACTTACTTAACCAATTTAGCACACACACTCGCAATTATAGATAAGTGTTTTATGCACTATCATTAAGATGCGTGACCTTTATACTGAAAGCCATACATTTTTCCTTGGATGATTGATCTTTATCTAGTTGATATTCAAAGCACACATTGTTGAAAGCGTAAAAAATATCACAAAAAGAAGGGATTTCATTGTAGGTAGGGCTAAACAAAAAATACTTTTGGTGAAAGTGGTGAAAAGCCAAGGTGTATTTTCTACATCGTATTTGAATACATATTGCCTGGAATTGCATAGCTAAAATACGAATTCTAATCAAAATTATGCTTTTTCTTCATATGGTATAAAACTGTAAATACCGATAACTCGTGTTGTGTGAAAGTAAAAGCATGGCTACTAGTTATACTTACATGGTACTGCAGACAGCAATACTTTTTTGTTAAAGTTTCGTCAATGACAAATACATAGTTTAGATACGGTGATCAAAAACTTTAGTTTGCTTTAAGCTGCTACTGTAGACCATAAAAAATAGTAGTCATCAGTTATTGTCAAACTTTCTGAAGAAGAAGTGGCACTCCCAAGTTCGTCCATCATTATTATTACAGTACGCCGTCATTATGATTAACAAGCATCAAATGCTACCGAGAAACTTTGTAAGTCACGAAGAAAGTAAGTATTTTAGCAGAAGAATAGTCAAGCCAGTAAGTATAATATGCATCTACTTTAATTGTAAGATATTCACAGCAGTTTTGGTTGGTAGGTTTTATATTGTCTTTATTCTTTTTACTAAAAAACTTAGTACTACTCAAGCATTTCCTGTCACGTCTGGGGTGAAATGATCTATTTATAAAGCAGTCGAGCAGTCGCCTAATTAAAAGTCTGAAAATAGACAAGAGTTGTGGGAGCGCGTTAAAAAATAATTTCGTATCAACAGTGTGAATGCTACCTCCTTTAGCCGTGTAGACAGAATCTTGATCTGAGTCTTATACTCCTCCTCACGTTGATTCGCCTACTCCGACGCAATTTGAAATTGTAAGCAAACACAGAGTTAATATTGTTTTGCGACATATGTACATGTATTCTTGTTAATTTTAATGAAGTTTTTTCAACCTCTCTAGTTTCCTTATCTGGTTACACATTCTTCATCTTAACATTTATAGTTTGAAAACTGAAAACGTACCTTTTCTTTCACATTTATGAAACAACGATATTACTACATGAGTTTTATTCCTATAAATGAGTTTGAATGCATACAATGAAAGGGATGAACAAGAAATAAGGAAGCAAGCATAGAATAATTCAAGGAGGATTGAAATATAAGCCCAAATGCTGAAAGATCACATTCCTTAACCAAGCGGAACTATATAACAAAGCACATAGAAAGCCATAAAAAGCATTTTAAAAGTTGCACTTTCGTGCAGCAACACTTAAAAATCTAATTAGTAAAAGTTTCAAAAACTAATAAAAAATCAATCAGATTGTGTTCACAAAAAAATTGTTTTTGGGTCCGACTGAATGTGTATAGCGTGTCAAAATAGTGGCAGGGTTTAAAAAATCATAGGTAGCGTGCCAAAGTCAACTTTTGGACACTTAAAAAATCATGTACCTGCTTGAGTCTAGCAGTAAGAATTTTGATCTGCTCTTTGAATTCATCTTCTCGTTGACGAGCCTGAATTTAAGTTCCAAAAGACATCAGGAAACAAATAGCCAAACACACGACCCACAT
>JAHZNG010002931.1:0-13762 GCA_027744375.1 Orchesellides sinensis
AGTGAACGCCGGTGGATTGCAAGCCGCTGCTGCAGCTGATTTACTTCCTGTCATACCAGTAGCAGTTAAGGGACCAAAGGGAATCGAAACAGTTTATGCTTTGTTAGACACAGGAGCCTCATTTACAATGCTCGACGCCGGTATTGCTGAAAAGTTGGGGATCAAAGGCAAAGAAGAGAAACTTAGCTTCAAGGTGTATGGAGCTACTAAAAATGAGAAGTCCTTCAGGATCAGTTTTGATGTAGGAAGTACACAAAAGGGTACTCCGTTCTTTCCTATCCACACAGCACATACGCTACAGAACCTAGACCTGCCAGCCCGAACGTTCGATGCAGAGGAGTTTAAGTTGAAATATCCTCACTTAAAGGACATGAAAGCAAAATCTGTGAAAAATGCCAAGCCCAAGCTGGTTATTGGAATGAACGTTGGAGGATTGATCGCTGCGCGTGAAATACTAGAGGTGGCACCTGGTCAAAGTCCTGCTGCTATCCGATGTTTGCTGGGGTGGTATGTTGCACACGACCCTGAAATCGTAGAAAAGCAGTTCCGAATGATGTGTGAGTGTAAGCAAAAGGACGAGGATATGCATCAACTTATCAAAGAATTTTTCTCAACCGAGTCATTTGGGGTCAAGCTAGCAAGCGGAAGTCCACGTTCTAAAGAAGATAAGCGGGCAATGGAGATACTGAAGAAAACGTCCCGAAAAGCCAGCAACCGATGGACAACTGGATTACTTTGGCGTGACGAATATTGCGAGTTACCTGAGAGTAAGGAAATGGCAATGCGGCGACTACATTCCATGGAGAAAAAGATGGAGCGTGATCCTGCATTTGCTAAGCTGTGCCTAGAGCGTTTTCAAGAGTACATCGACAAGGGTTATCTTATTAAACGGAAAACTAAAGAAAGTGGAAAGAAAACGTGGTACCTTCCATGGTTTTTTGCAACGCATGCCACAAAGAAACCGCGTTTAGTTTTTGATGCTGCTTCCAAGTCGAAAGGAAAATCATTAAATGACTTTCTTCTAAAGGGCCCAGATTTACTTCGACCATTACCTCACGTGCTACTCAGGTTCCGAAAATATTTGCACGGAATAACTGGAGATATAAGCACCATGTTCCATCAAGTCAGCTTACTAGAAGAAGACAGAGAAAGCCAGATCATCCTGTTTCGTGGAATGGACCGGAATAAGGAGCCAGATGAATACGTCATGTCAGTGTTATTCTTTGGATCTGCTTCATCGCCTTGCTTAGCCATCCACGTAAAGATTAAGAATGCGGAGGAGTTTGAAGAAAAGTACCGAGAAGCTGTCCGACTCATAAAGCTAAATGAGTATATGGATGATCATCTTAGCGGGGGAGACACTGTAGATGAAGCCATTCAGAGGAGACAGGAAGTAACTGAAATCCATGCAAGTGGGGGATTCCCAATTATGAAATGGAATAGTAACTCTCCAGAAGTAGTAAAATCAATTCCTAATGAGCTGCGTGCACAAGGAGAGCTAAAGTTGAGTGACAAGTCTGAAGCTGTGCAGTATGAAAAGACTTTAGGCTTGTACTGGAGCCCAACGAAAGACGAGTTTCGTTTCAAGCTAAGCTTTGCAAGAGTTCCTGATGACGTAGTTGATGGAAAGAGACTGCCCACAAAACGTGAGATGGCTAGCCTCATCATGTCAGTTTTTGATCCAATGGGATTTCTTGCTCCGCTAAAAGTAAAAGCGCTAATAATATTGCAGCACGTTTGGAGATCAGGCGTCGGGTGGGATGACGAGATTCCTAATAGTTTGGAAGAAAAGTGGAAAGCATGGCTGGAAGAACTCTCTAGTGTGACAAATGTTGCTGTCCCCAGAAAACTATGTCCCATTTCCCTTGAAAAGGCCAAATCCATCCAACTACATTGTCTTTGTAGACGCAAGTGAAGAAGCATTTTCCTCAGTGGTATATTTGCGGATTGAACAAGAAGGAGAAATATATACACCTTTTGTTATGGGAAAGGCAAGAGTTGGTCCAGTCAAAGGCCTAACTATTCCCCGAATGGAGCTGCAGGCAGCAACAATGGGAGCAAGACTTGCAACAAATGTGAAGGAAGCATTAACGGAAAAAATCCAAATTGATAAGACGGTGTTCTGGTCGGACTCTAAAACTGTACTTTGCTGGCTTCGCTCAGAGAATGGAAGATTCAACCAGTTCGTGTCAACACGCGTAGGAGAGGTCTTGGAGCTCACGAATACTGAAGAATGGCGATGGATTCCGTCTGCTCTTAATGTGGCAGACGATGCAACTCGTTCTAACAAACCCACTGACCTCACCCCTGCAAGTCGCTGGCTCACGTGTTCGCAATTTTTACAAGAAAACGAAAATAAATGGCCTATTGAAGATAGAAAGATGACTGAAAAGGGATTAAATGAAGACGACATGGAAATAAAGCCCGCCTTTTGTCTTGCCGCCCTTGATGAAAAGCTTCTTCCAAATGTTGACAACTTTTCTTGCTGGATGCGATTGATCAGAGCTACAGCACGTGCGTATGCAGCCGTAAGAAGATTTAGGAAAATTACACCATATTATGTAACTGTTAAAGATATGGAACGAGCTACCCTGGAGTGGATAAAGAAATGCCAGCAGGACAGTTTCTATGAAGAATGGCTTTGCCTGAAAAATGGAGATCCTCTGCCAAAAGCGAGCCGACTAAAGCTTCTTTCGCCTAGCCTGAATGCTGACGGTGTTGTTGTCATAAAGGGAAGACTGGAGAAAGCTGAAGTGAAATCGGAAGTGAAAAACCCGCCAATCCTAGATCCTCACCATCGCTACACAGAGCTCATGATCGAATGGTTTCACCGCGCTGGGCAACATTTTGGCCAAGAGAGAGCTGTAAATGACCTCAGACAACATGTGTGGATTCTGGACTGCAAAGCTGCTGTTCGAAAGTGTTGGGCTAAATGTCGTATTTGTCAACTCAGAAGATTACAACCGAGTTCTCCAGAGATGGGTCAACTACCAACTTGAAGCTGACCCATTTAGAGTTGGCAGAAAGTTTGGACACGAGCGACTTCATAAACGCGCTGGTCCGTTTTATTAACTTAAGAGGACGTCCAGCACATATATGGAGTGATAACGGCACTAACTTCGTTGGAGCAGAGCGAGAAATCCGACAATCATTGTTGGAATGGAACCAGAATGCTATCCAGGATAGTCTATCCGTACGTGGAATTGAGTGGCACTTCAATCCTCCGGCTTCACCGCATATGGGAGGGAGCTGGGAGAGGCTGATCGGAAGTGTCAAGAAAATATTAAGTCATATGCTGAAGGAATTACATCCCAAGGAAGGCGTTTTACGGACGTTGTTTGCAGAAGTAACTGGAATCTTGAATAGCCGCCCCCTCACACATTCATCAACAGACCCAGACGATATGGAGTGTATAACGCCTAACAGCCTACTCAATTTACAATGTGTGGTCGGTCAAACCATTCCAGGATGCTATGACGAAAATGACAGGCTCCGAAAGTCATGGAGACATGCTCAACACCTTGCCAAGCAATTTTGGATTCGCTGGACAAAAGATTATCTTCCCTGGCTCATCAAGCGTCAAAAGTGGCACGAGAAGCAAGATCCTCTTCAGATAGGTGATATTGTCATCTTGACAGAAGATAATGCGCCGCGGAACCAATGGAAGCGAGGAATTGTTGTGTTCGTGTATCCAGCAGAAGATGGACAAGTAAGGAGTGTCAAGGTGAAAGTAGCGAATGTGGATCCAAATGATGCCAAGAAGACAGTAAAAATATCGTATTTTAGGAGACCTGCAGTGAAAGTTTGTGCTCTCGGCCTTCGTTTTGATATCGCAACTGAAGTTGCTGGGAGGGAGAATGTTAGGCCGCGAGCAAAGTAGTGTGTATTTGAATTTTATTGTGATTAATATCCTTATTTTTAAATGTACATATTAATATCAATGTCTGTTAGTCTAAAAGAAAGACAAAGCTTGGTCTTTTAGCTTCTCGCGCTTTAAACATTAGGATTGTCTTTCACAAGTGTCTTTTCGGTTTTTTCTTAGCTGTATGTACTTGTAATGTATTTGTCTTTCACTTTGATCCTGCAAGTAGGAAAAGACTGGGTAAAAGACAGGAAGATATGCATTGTAAGTGAGTGCTGGAGTGCAGCACAATAGTAAGCGAGAGAGGAAAGGAAGTATGTACACATGTAGCGTAAGTATGCGTGAGATTAGTTTTTAGTAAGCAAGGATAGTAGGTAAATGCAAGCAAAGGAAGAAACAAACTTGAAATAAGCATTTGCGTGTGTGTGTATAAGACAACCAGCATGCATGCGTTCGTGTTCGTCCCTGTCAGTTCGTTTGCGGTTCGTTTTGGGAATGCTTGCAGCATTTTGTTCCAGAATCTTCCTTCTGCTTTTCATCCCTCGTACTTGGTAGAATAGTTGGCAGTTGGCTGCCATTCGACTTAGGATTTTTGTGAGAGCAACAGCAAGTTGTAAGCTGTGCTCTACATAAGTTTTTAAAAGAAAATATTTTGTGTAATTGTTTTTGGGGTAGTTTTTAAGGGAAAATTACAAAATAAATAAATAATTATAGCACAAACAGTTGTAGTATTGCTAGTAATTATTTTGTTATAACTTTACGTGAAGGAAATACGTAGATTTTTTGGTGATTGAAAGAAATAATCACAAATTTAGTAGTTTTCATAGGTTGAATTGGATAACCAGGGTTAGTGCCTTACAACCACTAATTTTTTGAAATACTACTGAGCTCATCGACGTTCTGGAGCAGAAATAAAGCTCTTACAGTTGACCACAAATGTTACGTTGTTCGTCTTGTTCTCCAATCCAGGCTTTCCCCTAGCGTAGCTCTGCGTTAAGCAAATATGTGAGAGACGAATACCTATACATATGCATGTAGTTTGATGTTATGAAGGTTTAGCTGTATACTAGCAAATTAAACCTTCCTGAGTATTACCAACTAAATCAAATACAGGCATGCAGATATCGAGATATCAGAAATAGCGTTTAAATGGTTATATAGTTATACTGCCGATCATGAGGCTCTATGTATTCTTAATAGTTCAAGGTAAGTTTATTTGCATTCGGGATGGCATACAAATCAATATAATAACATAAATTATTTTGTATAATTCATTTTGAAATGTAAATGTATAATGAATAGTCTATTTATGATAGTTTGCAGGTACGGAAAAAAAGTTATTTTAATGTCAGGCTTTGAGAACATATACCGGCTCCAGCAACCACCTTTCCGAAACGTCTTGGCGGTTGCATGTTAACGTTCCAAGTGGTGACGCTTTCCTACATTTAGACATTTCATTACAATTTTACATTACGTTTGTGTTTTATAACAATGCTGAAAACATTAGCTTCGTCAAAATAAAGTAAAAAATAAGAGAAGATTAAAAATGTACTTACTTCCTCCTATTAACGCCAAATAAGCTGTCAATCCTTTTACGCACGCGTTCAAGTAGGTTAAGTTGCCTGAAACTGTGCCAAAACAAAGATATAAGTATAAACATACCATACCATAAACACACCATACCATAAACATACCATAATATTAGCATAGGTACTAAAATTGTAATTCTGTAAATTTCAGTGTTCACATTTTGGCATGCAAATTATGTGTATGATTATGATTTTGATTGGAGTACTAGCCTGTATGTTTGCTTCTCATAATAGCTCAGTATAATGCACTCATGAAAGCACATAATCATTTAAAGCTTAATTTATATTGCATACTGAAAAAGCTTACTCAAAATTCTTTATGCATTGTTGATTTCCCCAGTTTTTAATCAATACATGTCCATCCCCAGCATCCTCCGTAATCCATTTTTGACTGCTGCTGTCATTGAATAACTGTTGCAAACCAATGTACAACATCATAAGACAATTTATGTTATAGTGTTTTGAAGCTATTATATGAACAGATTTGTAAGATGAAAAATTAATATAGGAGGATCTTACCGACTGCGTTAAATTCACAACATTGTTATCCAGAGTGAGGACAACCGTCTCTTCCGGCAAACTTTCGATTGTTGCATTGATTTTTCCTTTTTCTAAAAAGTCCTTCCAATCCCAGCTTTGACGCTGCGGTACCAAAATAAACTTTTCTGGATTGCTTATCGGCTTTCCACTTTGGGTGCTCTCACCCAGAGCCAGCCACAACTGGTTATCTTCAGCTATCCAAGGGGATGTAACTACGTCCGCTTCATGTCTAAATTCCTTCCCTGAAACTGTCATTGCCTACGTGCAAGCAAAAAATTCCAGCTATAAGATTACTACTTTAATATTAAACTCACAAACTCATGCGACAATAACTAACTAAAGTACCTTTCCAGTTGCGACGCTAGAAATGGTGTAAAACTGGCCATTCTTGAACTCTAAAGATGGCAAAGAAGACGCATGCCCAACGAAGGAGAGTAAAGACAGAATAGAAACGAGTTGATAAATGGAATGGTGGCTTATGGTTTTCATTCCGACTTTAACCCGCAGTTCCTACTTTCCTCTTCTGGTTATGCCTAAATCAATAATTATAGAGCCATTTAAATCCGAATGCATTAATACCTACATAAGACTTTAAATCAAGCCTTTATTTATTTGCAATATCTTACTAAAATTGAAGGACAATGACAGCACGCAGTGATTTATTAACCTTTACTTTTGTTACACAAACACACGGCAATCTTGTAATTGCTGACAATGTAATTGTAGTAAAGTTAGCATTCACAAGTAGTTTTCTACATTCAGGTCTGAATAAAGGAATGATTCATATATGAAAGTGCATAATAAAGTTTTTGCAAAAAAACTTTCAATCTCAATATGAATATATATTGCCCAATTACTCACACTGAACGTCTCATAATCACAGTACTATAAGACTTTTTGAATGTCAATGTAAATATGTGTACACCAGATTTCACATTCACTACTAGACTGCTAATGATAATGATTTTCAATTCTCACATACTGTGTTNATAAGACTTTTTGAATGTCAATGTAAATATGTGTACACCAGATTTCACATTCACTACTAGACTGCTAATGATAATGATTTTCAATTCTCACATACTGTGTTGGACAGCAACACTTCCCTAAATGTGTTATGTATTCTTGTAAGTCAACTAAACAGCTTCCACCGCACCTGCTTCCTCCTTTGTCCATCACAAGGATGCCTGTGCTTGGTAAGTGGACAAAGCCTTAATTTGTACAAATGAATTCTGAACAAGATCACCTTGCTAAAGAATGCATGGCCTGATTAATAAGGTAAAGATCAGAAAGTACAAAATGACAATCGAAAGGTTTGGTGTATGGTAAGTGGTAAATATTTGCTCTTTGAATGTGTAGGGACCATGCATAGGTAAAATCCCTCATATATCCTAGATATCAACTTGTGTAAGATGTTACAATTTTCGTATACTTTTCTTAAGGTGATTTTTCCCACTATATATTCCATTAGCTTCCTGGTTTAGTTTACAATAGAAGAATAGGTGACCCAGTAAAAGGATCACACAAACAAGTCCTCTCCACAACGAATGAATCTCAGATTACCGTAAACTCATTCACGCACTAGAAGGAAGAGGACCATACAAACACTTAACGTTCACCAACAATGAGTTTGAGGATCCTCTTTTATGTTTACTGCTTCTTCGCTTTGATAGCTTCTGCGGCTTCATGGTCTACAAAAGGATATAGGACAAGACGGCACTGATGTATGGTGTTTACGGATGTTGATTTAAGGATTTAATCCAAGTAAAACGTAAGGATGCGTGCTTTTGCTGAGATGAACATGATTTTAAGATTGTGTTATTGCTTTTCTCTATAGCCAAAAGTAATGTCAGCCATGTTCACCACCGGCTGTATCCGTATCACAACGGTTCTGCTTGAGTACCCTTTTCTAATCCAAGTATTTCGTTGAGGGGTTACTAAGATTTAAGATGTACTGACTGAAAAAGTAGGTATGCCATAAAAGATTTTGTGGCAGCCGTCATTGTAATTGTTACTCAACGTAGAACATCTATCAGACTAAAAGAGTCTTCATAAACAACTACCAACTACAGTCCTGATCCATACAATATTATAGTAAACGAAGCGCATGCATTGGGAAATCCCCTAAAATTACCATTTCCATTGTTGTTTGCAATCCATTTATAGCTTCTCATACATACGTGGACGCTTAGAGATTCTCAGCGTTAGGATAATGTTATATTTAACATTGAAATCCTTTTTAGAAACAGCACTAATGCTTTCCAAGTAACTACTATCATTACGCAAATGCAAATTTGGCTAAGAAAAGCTTGGTTGTGCTCTGTGCTATTAATGATGAAGCCTGGAGCGTGAGAACTTTCCCCAGTAATATTATGCAATATTATGCAATTAAACATGCCATGGTATATAGTATATAGTGCTGTTTATCAAGTATACACTATGCATACGTCTAACAATAAAAAACTTGATGTGGTAATTTTAATTTCATTTTGTATTGTTTTGTGCCATACGCCAGTGTACTCAGACGGAATGGGTTCAATCTATTTTAATTTATTTAATCAAGCCGCAAGCCTATTAACCCCAGATTCTTCCATGAAAGGAGTAATTAATTAACATTTCATGCAGGATGCGATCCCAGGATATAAAGAATACTAAGAGACAATATTACATGAAAGGCACGAAAAATTTTAACATAGAATATCTTTTAAATTGTCCATTCATTTCAAATATTTAATCTTAACTTATTAGGTACGTCATCTAGCTAAATTTTTGTCAATGTTGATTTTAGGCATTACATATCTATGTATATTACATTCTAAGATGCAAAAGATGCATCTTACTAAGGCAAGGAAAATTCAGTAATATATATTTAATTAAAACAAAATACGATCAACAAGGTAATGTCTGGAAAATTATTACTACAAATGCAAAACAAACTTTACATAAACTACGTCACTTTAAAACCATGAGATGTATTGATGGCTTTCAAAATTTGGCTAAGGTTAGGATCATTGGCGTCAATTCTGGTCACTTGAACGTTTGGAGGCGCTGAAGCTGCTTCAGGCAACATTACCACTGAAGAGTTTTTTGCAGAAGCTAATTTTGCAAGTGTTTCGTCATCAACTTCAATTATTTCATATTGCTGAGATGGTGTAGGTTTCATTTCCACAAATTCTGTGGTCGCTGCATCAACTTCACCAATGAGCTCATACTCTTGCCCGTCATCTAAAGTAAAGCTTGAGCCAGGTGTAAATGGAAGAATATGCTCCACTTGCATTGGCTGCTTACGCTCAACCTTCGCATTGGTACTAGTTGGTGGTCTTGTTCTCGGGGTAGTTCCAGAAGACGAGGGTGCTGATGTTCGAAGCGCAGAGCTTCCAGATGATTTATTCTGCTTAAATAATGAGTAATAAAACAAAAATTTTCAAGGCATTCATAGGGAATTTCATTATATGGAAATGGACCAACCTTCTGAGCGTTAGGCATGCAAAATCCAAGTTTAGACACAATGTCTTGAAAGCTCGCTGAGACGGAATCTACTGACACTGGCTTTTCTACATAAATTCTTTCGGTTCTTCCAACACCTCCGTTCATTTTATACCGGGTATCAGTCAAAAACTTGCGGAAAAACGTCTCTTTGTTTCGCTTCTTTCTCGGTTTTGTAGGATCCGTTTCATCAACCAAATCACTGAACATTGTATATAAGGCTTTACCAAAAGGATGCTGGAACTGTTTTTCTTGTGACCTACACAGATAAAACACACATGTTAACAAATAATAACAACGGGAGTTATTCATCATGATGGAAATAAAACATCCCACTTTCATTATAAACTTACATCATGCCTCGTTTCAGGAGCCTTTGTCTTTCTTTTTCTCTGCTCTCCATTACCAAGTCTCGTAATTTTTTACATGAAATGCAGATAGCTTCATCCGAGTCGTTAGGGATTATACCGGGACACTCGGCGTCATAATATGCAGTATTTCTTTTTTTCGCGTTTGGAAAACTAGTAACGTCATCAGATACCATCTCAGGTACTCCACAGCAAGAAGACGCATCAGCAACTCTATAGATTAAGGATGCCACATCCTCTTTCTCTGCGTAACAAGTCATACCAAACACATCTGTCATATCTAGTCCGTCAATGAAAACCCGTATAGATTTGTCTTCAAAAAACTGTAAAAATTGACAAAATATAAAAATAAATATAAGGGTTATACGATTATTAGGTAAGTAAGACAAATTGTAATAGCTATTGTAATTGTATACCTGCAAACAGCGCTTTACACAAGGTCGCCCACTTGGAGGAATTTCAGGTTCTGAAACAATGATCACTTTTCGCTTTCCCAAGGGGTCCCACTGAACACCTCCCATTGTCCATTTTCCAGATAACTGCAAGAATTTTTTAAGTGAAGCGTAGAATCTTTCAAACTCTCGATTAGCTCTAGTCTCACTTTCATCTTCCGCAAAACTTTCGTCTAAAAACATGTAGTCATCGTAGCTGTCAGGTTCAGATTCTTGGTCAGCATTCTCATGCACTATTGCAATTTTCGGTTGCTTTTCAATTATTTCCTGACATAAACCGAGCTTGGGTGTTTTAGAGGATGAAGCCTCAACTATCGCTTCCCGCTTTATGTTAGTCTTCTGCATCTTCAAATTTGAAGTTGGCTTCGTGGATTCAGAACCAGCAGATCTGGATTTGGAAACCTCAGACAAAATCGCAGGCTTAGGTTTTTTAATTGGTGTCGAAACCAGTGTTTTCTGCTTTCGCTTTTTGGTAGAAGGAGTTGACGGAGATGCAGCAGCTCCTTGTTTAGGTTTAGACGTCGGGGCCGCAACCACACCTTCACTATTACTGGGTGTCTTCTGCTTCTTCAAATTAGAAGTTGGCTTGGTAGGTTCCGAGCTTTCAGATCCAGACTTAGCTACTTCAGGAACATTCACAGGCTCTGGCATTTTGGCTGGTTGCAAAGTCGGAGGTTCCTGCTTGCGCTTTTTGGTAGGAGTCGACGGAGATGGAGCAGCTTCCGGTTTAGATTTCTTTGCAGCAACTGGTTCAGTGGCCACCTTTGGCGTTGCCGGAGATGGAAGGGATTTTGCAGTGAGAGGAACAGCCGAATTGGTTAACGTTGTTTTTGACTTTGGGTCTAAAAATGCTTTGGGAAGGAAGTGATCTGAGCAAATTCGCTTTCCCCGAAGCTGTCGTTCTTGCAAATTTTCCAATCCACAGCTCTGCATCCATTCCTTTCGCCTAAAGACAATAAAAAAGGTGTACACAAATCAACCTTTATTATTATTAAAGGTAATCGTACCCAACAATCACTTACCTTTTAGGATCATCTGGAAATTGGAAAAAGGCGACATTCTTATCAGTGGAATAGCTTTTCTTGCATCCAGCATAACAACATACTGCCCCAGTTTCTGATAGCTTCTGAATTTTAGATGACGGACCATCAACTACGGCTTCACTACTAGGTGACTTTTGTATCTTCAAATCTGAGCTTGGCTTAGTAGCTTCGGAGCCATCAGATCCAGACTTTGCTACTTCAGGCACATTCTCAGGTTCTGGCTTTTTGACTGGTTGCGAAGTCGAAAGTTCCTGCTTTCGCTTTTTAGTAGAAGTAGCCGAAGGAGATGCAGCAGCTTCCGGTTTAGATTTCTTAGCAGCAACTGGCTCAGTGGCCACCTTTGGTGTTGCCGGAGATGGAGGGGATTTTGCAGTGAGCGGAACAGCCGAATCGGTTAAAGCTGTTTTTGATTCTGGTCTTAGGAATGCTTTGGGAGGAAAGTGATCTGAGCAAATTCGCTTTCCCCGAAGCTGTCGTTCTTGCAAATTTTCCAATCCACAGCTCTGCATCCATTCCTTTCGCCTAAAGACAATAAAAAATGTATACACAAATCAACCTTTATTATTATTAAAGGTAATCGTAAGCAATCAATCACTCACCTTTTAGGATCATCTGGAAACTGGAAATAGGTAACATCTTTATCAGTAGAATAGCTTTTCTTGCATCCAGAATAACAACATACTGCACCAGTTTCTGGTAGCTTCTGAGTTTTAGATGACGGAGCCTCAACCACGGTTTCACTACTACTAGGTGTCTTCTGTATCTTCAAATTTGAAGCTGGCTTAGTAGTTTCGGAGCCATCAGATCCAGACTTGGATACCTCAGGCACATTCACAGGTTCTGGCTTTTTGGCTGGTTGCGAATCTGGAGGTTCCTGCTTTCGCTTCTTGTTAGAAGGAGTCGTAGGAGATGCAGCAGCTCCCTGTTTAGTTTTCTTTACAGCAACTGGTTCAGTTACCACCTTCGGTGTTGCCGGAGAAGCAACAGATTTTGCAGGTAGTGGAACAGCAGAATCGGTCAAAGCTGTCCTTGACTCTGGTCTTACAAATGCTTTTGTAGGAAAGTGATCCGAGCAAATACGCTTTCCACGAAGCTGTCGTTCCTGCAAATTTTCCAATTCCAAATTTCCACAGCTCTGCATCCATTTCTTTCGCCTAAACACAAACACAAATAATCACAAACAAATTAGCCGTAATAATCATATTACTATTTTTAAAAGTTATTTAAAAGAAAGAAACAATTCCCCACTAACTAACCTTTTAGGATCATCTGGAAACTTGAAAAAGGCGACGTCCTTATCAGTGGAATAACTTTTCTTGCATCCACTGTAACAACAAACTGTGCCACTCATTTTGTTGTTCGTATTTAACTTTAAATTTCTTAAGAAACTCACTGAAAAACGAAATTACTCATTTACAACTGTCTTTCCAATTTGTTTACGTTTTTGCAAATTTGTTTAACAACAAAACAAAATTGAAATTTATTAGGTCACCCTGAAATTTACAAGTGTGCCAACAACATAAGTGCTGAGGAAAGTATTGAGTAAATAAGACCCAAAATAAAACGCGTCTAAAGAAACTTTAAACAATCGTCTGAGCCGCCATACATTTTAGGGTATTGGGAGGGAGTACAACATAGCTTTAGAAATGCATGACCAGGATGCCCCAGCCCAATTGAGTGAGTTGCTTGTAATACTTTTCCGTCCGTTTCATTTATACAACAAAGTTATTTATACCAAATATGCATAAAGTGTAAAGGATAGATATATTTTTACGTATTTACTGACCTTATGCAAGCTTGAAAGATACACTCATCTACTTTCCACTTATGTACCACTTTATAGGAATAGGTATGTATTTTTTAAGGACGAAGGATACGATAAGGATATAGGTATAGTTACTCTGTACTACTGTACGTTACTTGCTTCTTGCTTTCCAGCTATAATACTAATTCTGTTCTGACTTCAGTCAAATAGATTTTCATGGACTGTAGTCACAACTTGTTTAGTTTATGCTATGCTTCCCGTATAAACTTTCGTGAAGTGAGAAAAAAATCCTTTGTTGTAGTTTTAGTTTTCTAGTCATATAAATGATGATTCCGCTTCATGAGATGATTTTGACATCACTACTACACTAATCAAACTACTGTATGTATGTGACGTTGATGGCTTTTTGTTGTGATATGTATGCAAAAAAGGTGTTGCATGATTCAAGTATTAATCGTAATTACATGTGTAATGCCAGTAACGCCGGGCCCATGGTTACTCTTAACGCGTCCATACTCGAAGGATAACGGAAGGAAAGGCATCCATACTTCACGTATTCTTAACTTAACTTCAACATGATGTCAGCATCACTTCCTCCGTATGCATCCATAGTTAACTTCTCGTCATCATACCGTCACTTTTCCCTGGCAACCGGGA
>JAHZNG010002932.1:0-14776 GCA_027744375.1 Orchesellides sinensis
TGAGTTGCGGAATAATATTCAAATGCATTTATGTAAAAAGGGTATTTTTGTAAACGTATGACAAACTTAAGCGAAATATGATTGATTAAATTTATTAGCAAAACAAAGAGATATATTTGATTTAATGCAAATGACAAAGGTTGCAACAAAATCAACACATTGGGGCAAATTGGTAGAAATGGTGTATTAAGATACTCGTTTCCTTATAGGTTCTATTAGTATTTTTTAACATTTTGACTGTAAAGTTTAATTTTGTGTATATATCTCAATTTTAAATGAAGAAACTTAGAAGCAGGTCTTAAAACCAATGCTTTCCTAAGCAGTATGACCAGGTAAATTGTAGAATGCGTCACTCTGAATCGAAACTTGATACTTAACAAATCGCGGTAGCTAAAAGGTTGTATACTTAATACGCACATTCTACGGACATTTATTACTTATTTTCATACAGAAGTTTAGTTATTAGAGTAATATTTTGATGGGGTCGTATGTAGGACACAAATCAAACACATCATTTTTCAGCTTGTTTGATGTTGTGAAGTTTAAGATATTTACTGCATCAGATGAATGATGACTGTCTTCAAAAGCAGACTTTGTTATGACTTTACAAGTAACCTGCTTGTTATACAAGACATGTGTGGTTTTAATGTAATAAGTATATTATTACTATCAAGAATTTTTCAACTCTGACAAAAATATGATATGAAATTGATACGATAGAAAAACAGATTTGTCGGCATTCTTATTTAATATTATTTATGAAACAGGCTACAACGCGGCATACAAAACTTGGCTGGTAGGTAGAGGATCCCTGGCTGAAGTACCAAAAGGTTTCTAGACTGACAATGAGACATTGCTTGGTATGCAAACCTACAGCATCGGAGTGAAATGATCCTCTGACGGACTACTGCTGTCGCAAGAATGGTCTACATTACACTTTGAAGACGTAGTGGTCATATTTTATTGTAGTGTGCGTAGCGTATGTATGTATAACTAATCCTGCTTTAAATCGTTGTTGTTTGGTGCGAGAAAACAAGTGTACTTTCCGGGTGATGTTTTCAAGTAAAACGTGTAAACCCTGAGCTTTCTTGTAATGACAATTGTTATGTTGGCATTTTAAAAAGGAGAACCAGTGCATTGACAGTTTATGTTGGTATGTATGTAATGTGTACGGAAGCGTATTCTTAAATGAAGTTTAGCTATGAGTCTGTCAATCCACTTAAAACCACAGCAATAAATAAAACATTGTATAAACATGACCAGTCTTGAAAGGGTTGTACATATAGGAATTTGAGGCACAAAGGAAGCGATACAGAAAGTTTGACAAATTAGGAGTTGTCGTGTCAGATTTATAATCCAATGAGGGCTCACACTGGGAGGCACTCGTCTTCTACTGATCTACACTGAAGTTAATTCATTATACTTATTATTTTATTACAAACTGTCACAATGTGGAATGGCTTTATGACGAGGTAATAAATCTCACGCTTTTAAAGTTTTGTTTCCTGAACCGAAACTATCCCTTTACAAAAAACAACCGGTATTGTGAATTTTGATACTATTATAAAACTGTTCCCTTGTGCAAAGAATTAATGGCTACAAATTTGTTTTAAACTTTAAATTAATGCTGCTCAAGTTGTGACTATGACTGTAGTACCAACTGTTAAATTTATTTATATAGCACGCTCGTCAAAAACTTTATTTCGACTTTCCTAATTGTGCGAAAACTCTATACATGAGAAAACCCCCGTTGATACAAAAATATTTTTCCAGAATTACATTGCATTTTGGAACTAACCTTTGGCCAACCACCTTATTTCTGAAATGCGTTACAGTACGCAATAGGTTGAATTGAAACAAAAAAGAATTTTATCAAAATACCGGAGGTTTTGTTAAGCCATGGTTAATTTGGTTACTTAATGTAGTAAAATCGCATGCTAGTTTTACTCCTACTTAACCTTTTTACATTCTTTTTTGAAAAATGTTCATGTTGTGAGATTTTGGTTTACAAAAACAGCATTTTAATGAAGGCCCAACTAAGTTGACCACAGATTTCAACATGAACTGATCACCAATAGTGTAATCATTGAATAATATTTGCTGTTCTTAGAAAATTCTTACACAAATACGGTCACGACTGAATTCGTCTGCACGAAGAATCATTTTTCATACTTAACAATTCATACTATAACGTTAAAATATTGAAGTTTGACTGATTGTGTGCGTGCACTTGAGTCTGTGTGGTTTACATATTATCGTGCTTGTACGCTTTGTGCCACGTGGGAGGTTTCAGATATAACTCAAAATCTGACGAAGGTGTGTCAAAACATGTCCAGATTTTGCCTAGCACGATTAACAATCGGCGATTAGTTTTACTTGAAAAAAAACTTCCGTGAAGTACTGGCTAATGTTCCAAGTAAAAAAATTAACTTATGTTAAGTACTCAATATCCGACCACAGCGCATCCTGTGGAGGGTACAATACGCTTGTACATTCCCAAAACAGCAGAAAGAACATTGATCTGTGAAGTAGTAATGCGTTTCTCTACATGAGTTCAAGCCCTGAGTGTCTACATGGCATTACATGCAAACCAAGAATCTTTCAAAATCATCAGCAACTTTCATTCATCAATTTTTTTCTTCTCAGAACCTTTCTCGTTCATTCAGAGAAATCACATGGGCAGCAAGTTGCTTGACGAATTGAGAAATGTTGAGCCACAGTAAAATACATTCCAAGTTGAAACGTATTATTAATGATTATTGTCATCTCAAGTTTCAAGTGGGGCAATATATCGTGCCAAATATTCATGTTACCCCTTTTAATGCATGTATATCTCAGTTTGAAAATACGTTTTATGATTTGTTATGGAGTAACTTTCAAGTTTGTTCAATGGCCGCCAGTTTACAATAAATATTTAAATAATACTTCATACGTGTTTCAATTCTGAATTATAAATAGCATGCTGTCTCGGGTATCTATTTACTTACGAGTTTTGTATTTAAGAACACTAACAACACATCTCCTCATAATTCAATGCTATAATGTAAACCTATCAACTGCTTTGAATGGAGTAGGAGTATATGGTTAAGTTACAATGTGCCACATAGGAAATTTGAACGTTGACCAGGTCATTTTTAGGAAGTGTGTACAAAATGATCGAGTCCAATAATAAATGAAGGTGTTTATGCTAAACCATGATAAAGGGAAAATGCTAGGAATATTCTTCATGGCACGCGACTCCCTGTTGAGGCTGAAGTACATTTCTTTTCCTACATCATTATTCATCTCAGCACGAACCATAAGAACGATTAAAGATGCAAACTTCCAACAATATCGCTAGGTGTGTGGATTACATAAGTCCCACAAGTGTCGCTTAGAATTCAATAGTGTGATACATGTGTGTTAAATATTGATATGCATAGGAAATCTGAATACCATTCTATTTGAAAGAGCCCGCATGCATTATTTGCAGTTTTAAAAGTAGGGTTTCAGTAAAAACCGTAAATATATTTCAAAGATTGGAATGTTGGTCACATTTACCACAACATATTTACATACATATTACACCAAATAGACACGTAGCTCTGAAAAAATTCCGAGAGCTGCCTACACCCGAATTTTCAAAGGACCCGATGCTTCCGTGCCTAAACCTCATCTAGTTGAACAAACTGTTATTAAAACATGCCATGCTTTAACTGCCGAAAAGGTAACATCTATTAAAACCATGTAATGAAATACTTTATGTATACCTCTTCGGGATATCTTAGCTCTTTGGGTTATTTATGACTAAAAAGGGTTTCAAAGTTTAGTGCATGTGGGCGGATATCTTAATAAATACAAGTTATGCTGATGCTTATAATAAACATGCCTAAAACGTGCGCATCAGCATCTGGTTCTACCTATATAGCTCGCTTGCCTCTCCTAATGATAATTTTAAAAGTCTTTATGGGCACATGAAAGAGGAGGTTGCACTAAAAGGGCAATTTTGTGAATATGGGTTGTGCCTAATTACTTCAAATTAAATTTTTTAGGAAGGAGCACATATCAATAAAATTAGCTTGGACTAAATTTCCAGGAGAATTAAATTAAGCTAGATAAGCAACTTCAACATTGTATCAAGTGAAGCCCACACTGAACTTGCAATGAGGCTGAAACGCAGTTGACACTGTGTATTCTAGTGAAGTGACCACCGACTTGTTGTCTTGTTTATTAGATCAATGCTTGATACACGAATTTCCTTTCATTTAAAAAACCACATTGCTTACTTTACATTCTCTCACTTTTATGATTCATATTTTTTTGAATAACGAACAACACCGTTTACAATGCAGTCTTTTTTACTAAAACTTAACATATTGGATACAGAACTAAGGAAGTTCCCATCAGTTTGATCATCCTCATCATCATAACTCCAAACAAGTTATATCCGGTCACAACGGTACGGGGCTTTTGAAGTACTGGCTACTCTATATACATACGTTGAATATGCATGGGAACATTGTATTGTATGAGCGAGATGATTTTTTAAAAAGTTGTGAATGAACCATAATCTTAACTTCTCCATCTCAAGGCAACCTGATGACCCCTTACACTTTTTTTGTTCTTACATTTAAGCTAAATACTAGTTTTTTGTACTGAAAATTATACGGAATCCTCAAACAACAGTATGTTTTGACCACTGCTCATAAAACAACATAAAAGCTAACATCCTGAAGAAGCCAATGCAATGGTGTATGTACATGTTTGTTACACAGTGGTGATATGATAAAAAGCAAACAAACTGACCCTTTGCACACCTAGAATTATACTATGGATAAACGGAGATGGAATATCTACATAATAACATGTTTCAATGTAAGCAAGTAGTGAAGATCCCTGTCTAATCTTTCTTTACCCCATATCATTTCTTTATACCAAATTATATACTCATTCATCGTACATCCGACGCTTCCTTCATCTCTCCAACTCGTTTGCATAAAATGGGCACAAGGGCTTCAGCTGCCACACAACCTATGCTCTCTAATTTTTGAACAATGTAAAAATTTGTTGTGTAGTGCATCTGCTGAGTATTTGTCTTTCTCCTGTTTAAACTCTTCATATGAAGAAGCTTTAATTTATGCAACAACATTTTTCCTTTATTAAATTTAATGCGTATTGTGATTTGGATGAATGAGACAAAGTAAGCTCAAAGAAAGTATTTGATTCAAGTTCACAGTGAAAGCGTAGCACATATTTTTACTCTCGATACCTGTACCTTGCCGCAGTCTGTGCAGAACTGTTGTGGACTGACACAGAAAGTGATCCGTGTCTTTCTTAGAAGTAAAACTCTGCAGAAAATGCACAGAGTGTGTGAGATACACATGCAAGCAATAGCTCAAGAGTATGCCCATTATACAATAAGGTATTGAAGGAGGCAGGCCGAGTTGCGCGTGAAATAAGCCAACCCATCGGCGGGAGTGCATAGTTCCGCCCTCAATTTTGGGAGCAATGCAAGTACACATGTAAAGATCATCAAGACATATCACACCAGCAAAAAACACAGGTTGCTTGTGTGTGTAAGCATGCATTGCGCTATATTGTACAAAATCTTCCTATGATGAGTGTGGCTTATGAAAAAACTTCTCTCAGCATGAGATGAAATGAGAGTAAGCTATGGCAAAAACTAAGCAGAATTTTCATTCATTTCAGAGGAAAAAAAGAAATGAAGTACTCATTGCGCTTTCGCTCTGCTGCTGTTGCTTTACCAGAAAATAAAAAAGCATGTACTACGTAATAGCGCACGAAAACATATCTCTTTTCGATTTAGCAAAAGCTACGTAAGCTGTCAGAGAACTTGGAATAAGATCCAAAAAAAGGTTTTTGCCTGTGTATGACCAAGTCTTTTATGCACTTCTTATGCTTCCTTTGCCATACACCGTCTCTTGTGGATATCAATGCCGCAGAGTTGTGTGACTTGTACTAGCCCGTTTGAATTTCTATTCCCGTCTGAATTTATCCATTTGCTCTGCCAGCTTCCCGAACTTTTCTGCTTTACTCTCACACGTCATTTTCTAGTTTGTAGTGGCGCAACGGCCAGCAACTGGCCACAAGTATTGAAAGCAACAGAAGTCAACAGTATTGAATAATATACCTAAGCCTTCTAGTTTTCACTATGGTAGTTTGCCTTACGAATTTTCCACACGAGTCTAGCCAACAGACAAAACGTAGTAGTTTTGTAGTAAAGGAATAGTAGGAATTGGAAAACTGTGAAGGTGTGATGCGCTCGTTCTTATATGTACAAGATGTAATGTTGTTCTATTCTATGATATGCTCTCCCATGCAAAACAATACAAACTCGACTGATAGAACTACTCCTCTTCTGCATCTAACTTTACTCTCATCTCGTCGTACCCACAACAAAAACAGCATCCTATTCAAGCACATCACAACCGCAACACACTGTCTTGGTGCATGTGGAACTGTGTGAAACAGTCAAGTTGCCTGCTTGCCTCTCTTGCTGGTTTTGTTTGGATATCCTTTGTAACTGTGCGTGTAATTGGACGCATGATAATCGTTTATTTATTTATTTGTCTTAAAAAATAAATAATTTTTTATATTGAAAGTATTTATTGGACTTAATGCGGTACACGAGACAATCACAGGAGAAAACAAAACATTTCAAGAAAGGAAGTGAAAGTTTAAAACATTCTGTTTAACATCAAATTCTTTTATAGAGTGAATTTGAGTGGGATTGGTTCAGCATCTGCCGTGTAAAATTGACGAACAGTCTAACTGACTAATCTTATCAAGTATTGATAAAAGTGAAGACTTCTCAAAGTGAAAGATACAGCTAGGTTTAGCAAACGCTGTGTATGCAACTTTATGTTCACACCTGCGGTCAAAACTAGTAGCATTAATCGATTGGAATAATCGAAATATTTTTACGGATTACATGGACCTAAAAGGAAAAACTGATAGTAGCACAAGATATGTGACGAGTGAGGATCAATCAGCTCATTATACCAGAATATTCAATAAGAATTTCACTTTCTTATACATCGTAATATTTGATGGAGTGTTGTGGTAATGAAAAAAGTAACAATGTTGCAGAGTAGGTCTGCTCAAATTGCTGCTACATTCTTATCTAGTTAAAAACTTCTTAATCGGATTTACTATCCAAATAATCCATTAACAGAGCAACCTGAATATTTGGAGCTGATGGTCACTTGCCAATCATAAATGTGACATTCATCTGCGTAACTCTAATTGACAGTAGTATACCGGACTACCTAAAAATTTGCATGCTACCTCAAACAAAATTATCCGGTAAAAGGAGCGTTACATCAAGTGACAGAAGCAACGCAAACTCAGCTTGAACATTTTAACATATTGCTGGAGAAAGGATCCCTATCAAAAGCAGAAACCCCATAAACTTTTCTGTAAGCATCCCTATCTGCTTATAACCGACCCGAAAGAGCTACGGAAAACTAACTAGAAGCGAGTGTGTATTAGTATACCCCTCATCACATTCATATGTCTGCACACACACGCATATAAAGCCATTGTGTGTACGTGAACACAATCTGATTGACTTTAACGTGACAAGGGTTCATATTCGCTTGTTTCTCCAGCATTAGTAAAAACACATCGTGTGGTGGAACTATTCCAGAACACACACACTCATATACAATTCTTGGGCTGATGCAGTCGTCTTATTTATATTCTACCAATGACTTAAGTTTGCCATTGAGGGATTTATTCTCCAAAGTTGGTAGAAGAACCCCAATACATTCTGAAAATAGAGCAGAGACATGACTATAAGTATATATGAGGTTTAGCTCATTTTGAAATCTGCACAGAACATTATTATTTTTGTACAAGTTCAAGAGTAAACCAGAGAGAAGAAGTCAAGGAGAAAAAGAGTGTGAGTGAATGCACGCACGTAGTAGGAAGAAGGTCCTACTTCGGGATTCTGTCCGTGCCAATACAGAATGAATGGAATACCGAATTACTACATAACTGACCTAGAAACTTCACAATTGTTTTTGGTTACGCAGAAAAGCACTGAACTGGTGGTAAGTTGTGAATGTGAACGAGTTAGCGGTGTACTAGGCATGTTGCGTGACTATCATTTAGCGAAAATGTTGTGACTTGTGCATGTGTGGTGAGTAATTTTGATTAGGTAAATTATATACCTAGTGACAGTTGTTAGGATTGTAACTTGATACGAGGACTGATATAGATGACAGCCAGTGAATAAAGGTGGATAGGGACGAAAGAACTGTTTTTGCTATATTTAAAAGGTTATCGAATGATAAAGTTGTTTATGATAAGGATGCATTTCTGAAATACAAAGAATACTTGATACCAATATATATGCTTTTACAAACTACCAAACATTTTCCCGTTTTTAAATGAGATCTGTTTGAATTTTTAAATTACTATGCAAGAATTATGATTATTGAAGCCTTTGCGGCAAAGCAAGAACAGTTTTCCCAAATTGTTATTAGAGCGTTATTGTTATGATCACCTGCAAAGGTTTCTTTACATTTCCGTTTATGCCCTCTTGTTAAGGTTAAAGAGATTACGAAAGGATACTCTTTTTGGCAACAACCAGAATGAAACTTAAGTTGCATTGCTTTTTTGTATGACGTTGTCTCTTGTCTCATTGTATTGAAATCTAAACGAACAAGTCTTCCATAAGGATTTCTCAAAAATATAATATTGACAGATTTATGGAGTAAATGACTTTTGGCGTGCAATACCAATAATCATGATCATTAACAAGGAGACGGGGAAATCCATGTATTCCCTTCATCACCAGGATAAGTGAGAAGAGCTCACAGCCTACTGCAAACATTCTCCTCAATTATCATCAAAGCCGACAACAAAGCCTGAAACCAGTGAAATACACATTTACAAACAACTTGATTTTTACCTACGTTAACATTTACAGTGTGGTAGTTTCCTCGAAATTTCTACATGGTTATCGTCATCTGGTACAAAACTCTCTTTCCAAATTGGAACTAGGGCCAATGGCACCATATATTTATCCATTTTACAGCGTTTAAAATTTGTAATCTCTGCAAATTGTAAAGAACCGAAAAACGAAGATTTACCTTTTAGCAAGCAGTTATTTATCCCATTAAGAGTCAGAGACCTGTGCAGGGTTTCTGTTATACATAAACAGTAGTTTCACGTTTTGAAAAGAGAAACAGTTGTGAAAATGATGGGACCAGGAGACGGATACCCTGGGCATGTTCATGCTGCCCATCACCATCCCTCACATCACCCCATGCCCATGGATCTCCATGTTCCTCAGGGATTCCCGTATTACAGGTATAGAAACAAATGTGTTACTGTTTAGATATTCATTCTACCAAATGCTAATCCTATAATAAAATGATACCATGTTTACTCACTCAGATTATTCTCACTGGCATATAATTACCATTTGAAGCATTAAATCAAGCTTCCAAATTTAAATATCATTAATTCTTATTATTTTTTGCGGTAAATAATACCATATACAGATTTGCATGTCCAATGTCATTGATAATTATTTTGATGAAAATCTTGCCCAAGCCAAGAGGGGCACATGTTGATGATTTTTAATGCTAGATATATGCATTCATTATCGTGCCGCTTGGTTGACAATGTATCAATAAAAGAAAATAGAAAGAATGTTGCATTGGCTCTCAATCTTTATCCACATGATCACATTATTTATGGTTCGATTCCTTGTCAATATAAAGCTTTACATAAGTAATTAGGCAAACGATTGATTCTTGTGGTAATCACGGTCCCTTTCCTAGCCATGTGCATAAAATATCATATGCATATCCCCGTGAGATCGCAATCTAGATCAGGAAAAGGGTACGGTTAAGAAAGTTGTGAACATTATTCGCATAATTGTAATTGTTCAGTCGTCTTTATAACATAAGCATACGACTGTTGTACACGATGAGAAACCCAAATTAAAAATAGAAAATATGTGTTGAAGTACACTTTAAAGTTTTTGTGCCTTTTTAAAAATCTTGGGTGGTGAAAACATTATATTGCATGAATTGCAGCAGTAAAAAAACAGCGAGACTTTAACCACAAAATTGGGGTGTGTTTAAAAGGTCTTATTGTAAAAGAATTTCCTTAAGCCGAAGCTACACAAGCATTGACAGAGAGCTCAAAAGCTCCATGAAAAACCACAATCGACAGGAGACATCATAATGTTCAAACCGCAATTCGAAAACTACGTAAAATGGGTTTCAAGGTAGATGATATACTTTTTATCGTCACAAATAACAACTGTCTCGCAATGAGGTTTTTGACGTAGTTTTTGTTAGGACATACCTACTGTGGCTTTTGTTTGAAAACATTATGCTTGAGGATTTATTTAGCTCAATGAAAGAAAAGAGAGAATCAACCCAACAACATCAACAGCAAGAGGATTATATTTTGTATAGATTTTAGAGCCATGAGTACACCTTCTGAGCTCGACAGCCCATGTGAGTTAGTAGATTTGACCATTTTGAGGAGGAAAACGGGCGGTTCAACAGTATATTTACTAAGCTGCGCGCTAGAAAACGGTGCAATCAAAGGGGAAAAATTAGAGTCTTAATCTTGAGCATATCTTCAAACGTAATCTAAAGGAAATTAAGATATTCATTGAGGGAAACTTTCAAGGGATTTTGACAATTTTAATAAATTTATGTAAGCCGATTAGATAATATTAGAAGACTTATTTCGTTCTCAGTCAACTCATTCCATCCTCCTTTCCATTGAAATAATAATGTTGTTTACACGTTTGTTTGGGGGTTGTACTGTGGGAGGTTACAGCTAATAATTAGGGTAAGGTAAATGTACAATATATTGTCAAAAACGGCTTTAGAAATCGAGAATTTATTTATTTATTAGTTCCTCCTTGGGTTTTTGTTGTGGCTGAAGGTTGAAGACATTCAAAAAGCCAGGTGAAACACAAAGAAAGTTAAAAGGATATGGTTTAATTACCTTTGTTTGACCGATCCACAAAGTTTCTTTGTTCAGTGTTGCCTAATGATAAAGAATAGGGCTTAAGAGACGACAAGCCTTCTTAATGTTAGTAACTCGTGATAACTGCAATACGCTGTACAATAATTTATACATACATTTTCGTCGATTCCCAACAGTTTTTTACGACAGATTTACCCAATCATTTCTTAGGTTAGCAATTTAAGGAAATATTTAATCACAATACTTCTAGCTGCACATTAAACATTAACTGTATTGTTTTTCGAAAATATTGGCTCAGAAAATGATTATCTCATATAACATTCCCTATGCTTTTGCACAATATTAATTATTAAATCGACTAACTATGTAATGCCTTCAGATAACTTAATCTATGTTTTTTGTTTCAGGAAAGCCATGAAAGCCTAGGCTTATTGTTTACTTTGGCAGAATAGCAATTTTCCAGTTTGGTTTCTTATTATTCTGACTTCCTATAACTTTCCTTCTGCCTACATAAGGCATCCAAAAGTTAGTTTTAACAATCATACGTGGATTTACATTTTTAAGAAAATATTTTCGGTGCCCAACAAGGGACAATGTAAGCCATCAAAACAAGTACCTGGTCACAATAGAGCAATACAAAAGCTTGTGTAACTTTTATTCTTTCAACTTCAAATGTGAATTTTCATTGTTATTATTATAGATCCAGTTGCAATTGCAGCCAAATTTTTTCTCCGTCTACTGCATCCAAAACTTGACTTTATCCCCATGACTTGATGCAGTTGGCAGCAGATTAATAATTATTGCTCTTGAACTTGTCGTCAGGTATTAAAATCATCGCTTGTTCACTCACACTGAAAATTCTAAAGGGATTAAAGTATAAAAAGAAGTGCCGCGCCGACTTTTCGTGATGGTTGCAGAGAGTGGTAGAAGGATCCTTAATCTAGATCTTGTTTCCGATCGAGGATTGAATGTCACTTCATGATCGCGATGGGCAAAGATAATGATGATGGTGGTAATGACATGAGAAAAATATTACACGTCTGTAATATGATGTGTATAGTGGCTAATACCATGCCGATGAAACTATGATCGAGCAAATTATACATGGTATCCAGCGGTGCTACTGAACTTTGATTATTTCGTTCTTCTTGTTCCTCTCTACCATCATTATATTATATTGCATATTATACATCTCATATTAGATATATGTACACCAGTGCCTATTTGTTCTGTTAGCTAATCATAATCAAATTCAAGTTCAGTAGCAGAATACCCTACTTCTTCTGCCACTTTCATGCCAAACAAAACTGGATCAATTTAATTTGATTTTCAATCGTGTTGTAATAAACTACCCGATTTAATGATGCTCCCCTCCAGCTTGATTCCCACTCAATTTCTTCAAATAATTTGCAAGCCTATCTTTTTATCGTTTTCATCATCTCTCAGATCAGCTACTGTTTCGTAAGGAAATCCACACAGTAGTAAATTGCCATCTTCGGAATATTTATTTGTTAGCTTTGGAATTCCTTTCCGAAGAAGTAACAAGCGGTTTTACATAGTCAGCTTATATCTTGAGCTCATAATAAGTTAATACACATATAGCATGCAATCGTAATTTACTTTGTAACACGACACGCAAATGTAAAAAAATGAGTTAAAGATGAAAAAGTTTAAATCGTGCACTATGCACCATTAACTTAACCCGTATTTTAAGTCTTGTGTGTCTCGTTTATATATTTTCTAATCAAAACATCTGATCAGAACCGTATTTCTCCAGGTCTGATTTGTTACCTGATTGACGCTTGAGCTACATGATGGAATTTGCTCTGAGGTTTTGACATATTTTGTAAATCTTTACAGTCGACTCTTTACACTCTTTGCTAAACAAATCTACTTACTGACTACTGGTTTTACCTTTAACTGAAAAATGCAAGTAACAGCATATCAGTTTTTATGAAAGCTGAAACCTGGTGTGAAGTAATTGACCCCTAAATCGCCCATATTTTCCATCAAACAAACAACACGCCAGAATCAATAAAGTATCTTTAACAAAACAGGATCCTGCCTGTCAAGCTCAAAACAACGCATAAATGAAATCTTTACGTTGCATTTAACATCGTAGTGGAAAATTTATTGAGTTTTTGTAGAAAAGCAGCTTCTTCAAGTAGGTATCAAATGCAGTTTTGTTTTAGATTAGGATATTAACTTTTAATTGCATTCTTGCGATGAAATATACACGGGGCTTTGCAAACACTCATTTATTAAATAAATTCCGTCAAAAACATGTCGACCAACATTCTACCATAAAATAAAATGAAATACATTTTAATTTAATGGCTACCTGTGCAGTCACATTGAAGATTTGATCATCACTTTCCATGTGAGCATATCAACATATAATGAGTGTATGCTTCGAGCTTCCTGAGTCCACAACTGCAGTTCGACATTCCAAGGAAAATAGTTCTACTCTAAGAATTTTTACAGCTTTATCCCGATCTAAGTATGCAAACAGCTTAAGTATAGTTCTTCTGGCAAAGAAAGAAGTTTTCTAAAAGAAGAAGGGTGAAATATTATGCATGAAAACCTGAAGATGCCAAGCATACTTAAGCGAAAGGTTGTAGTTTTGTTTTATGCATTACACGCTCACCTGCTTTATTTGTAACTTCTTTAACCAACAAACACATGCAAAAATGTGTATAATGCAGCTTACGTCCGCAAATAAAAAGGAATATCAAAGTATTTGATGAACTTCATTAATTAACTTGAAATCCCACACTCATTATCAAACTTGCACTAGAAACGTAATTGAACCGAGCAAGATTGAGCTTTAATATAGCAGAAAGTAAGCAATAATTGTTGAAGGGAGGCTTGCTCAATTGAATGACTGTACGGTTGGTTATGGTTCTGGGGAAGTGTAGTGCAGTAATTCTTTACCTACTCTTACAACTGGGATTACCATTATTATTACAAGTAATTCCTTGCTACTAACACAACTCTCTGTTCTGGTCAGCAATGGAACTTGAAAAATAGAAGTGAAAATGCATGCATGCTTGAGCATTACATATGTACATATCATGTAATTTTTTGCGCTTAATCACAACAATCTAACTGACTGACGACTGGTGTCCGCTACCGACGTTTTCCCTACCTGTCATACAGAAAATAAAAATTTAAAGGAAAAGAAATGAAAGCACACACACATTGGGTACATATATATAGCAATTAGATTACATATAGACGTACACTTACTAACCGATTATTCCAATCCCATTTTTCTTTGTCGCTGGAAGAAAAAAAATTGAATAAAGAGATAGCACTGCAAAAATAATTGCATTATTTGTGAGAACACATTGAACTGTATGCAATTATACATTTGTATCATAATATAAAGTACGAGATTCGATTTGTGCTGTTGTCGAAAAAAAAACAAGTTGTTTACGGTCGATGAGTTCATATTCGTTAAGGAACAAGAGTGCATACAACATCGACATCAGCATCTTTTTAACCAGTAAAAAGTTTGTATTGTAGTGAAAGATTATAGTAGTATTTTGATTGCTAAATCTTTGAATCGTGTTTTTTAAGCTAAAGCACATTCCCAGATGTATGTATGTATTATAGATATTAAGCTAACTACAATCTTCATCGGGCAATCAGCAAGATGAAAAGGGAAATAAGAGATACGGCAAGTACCAGCATATCATCACATCTGCATCAACTTGTTTTCAGGCAAAGATAGCAAACTAGCAAAGAAAAATAAATAAATTATTTTAAAAAGCAAGCAAAGATATCCAATTTACTTTATTGCATTCTA
>JAHZNG010002933.1:0-13119 GCA_027744375.1 Orchesellides sinensis
GGCAGGAGTGTTAAGATTTATTAATATTTTACACTCTAACAACACAAGTCTACTTAGACTACAGTTCATTGTCTTGGGAAAATATACATAGAAAGCCAATATTTATGCATCATCGCGAATCGGGAATAATATGAGCCGAAGAGGAACGAGAACAAAAAATATAAATCATGTTGTCAAAATAAAATAATCATTACAGAACAATATCGCAAACCGATTTCCTCTTAATTACTATTGCGTCGATCGATAACATTATCAGCGTATTTGTATCTTAAATTAACTATGTATAACTAGGTTGTTGACAGATTATTTGAATATAACGACAACGAAGGTGCGTACGAACTCAGCCACTCTTTATCCGAGTCCTTAATATTCGCTTCAAATCCTTCTAAATCATCGATAGGATCATACGTAATCCCCATAAATCTCTCATAAAGTTTTGACAGCTTCTCCACCTCCTTCCACCACATCTGCTCATTAGCTGCTTGCAGTAGTACCGGTCTAAAATTTAAATAACTAAGGTTATGACAATTTTTTAGGAAACTAATCAGCACATCTGAATATCTCATCGAGCCCGCATCTGCAATTAAAACCTCTTTTAATCTATCCCTAGCTTTGTTCGATAAACACACCAGTTCTTGTCCATCCAATGTGAACCCAGTCAAATGGAGTCTCTCAATGGATTCTGAGATATTCTGCAAATTACTCATTTTCATCACAATATTCCCAACAACATTTGGATCGTTCCCGTTTGATGAACTACAAGACAACGCTAACGTTTGCAAGCAAGGGCATTTGGAAAACATGGACATGTCCATAAACAATTCAGGTACTTGGGCTCCTAGCTGATTCACCCCGTTTACAATATTTGTCTGAACATTATAAACAACAACTTCCTTCAATGTTTTCTCATTTTGTGTAACAATACTCCTCAACGTACTCCACGACAACTCCCCGGGGGAATAAAATTGCACAACTTGAAGATGTCTTTGGTTTAATAAAATACAAATTATGAGATCCTTTGCAATGCTATTCAAATTTAATACATCATCACGAAATCTAAACTTTGTCAAGTTTAAACTCAACAAATTTTTCCTCTGACTTTCATCCACTCGCATTGGATTAGTTCTCAAATACTTCTCCGTATTCCTAGCGTCTCCCCTGTCCCCCACCTGAAGTTCCAGTTCTTTCAGTGTGTTCGTATGCCTCTCCAAAAACTTAACCAACGACTCGAAATTTCCCCAGAGCGAGAAATACAAACGGAATGACTGCAGACTAGGAAAAGTTGCTCGTAAAAACACTTCAATGTTATCTTCCATCTCAAACGGGTCCCCCAATGGATATCTGAGCAGCTGGAGATTCAAATGCGTCAATGATGTCAGGTTCTGTATACAACTGTCAAACTTATATTTACTCTGGAGCAAATCTGGAATCCCAAGGGTTTCATGTGTGAAGACTAGATGTTCCACAGATCTACACTGGTTCAAAATACGAACTAGATTAAGCTGAGAGATTAGACCGTCAAACGTGAGCTTCTTTACACGCTTCGGATGATGAAATATTTTTGGAAAGCGGTAGGTCCTCGTGAAGTAAACTATGTGACAGGATTTAATGCGACGACGTAATATTCCTTTGGATTTTGATAACTGGTCATATTTCACGTGCACGTCCATATGCTCATCCACTTCCTTCTTTATCTGACGACTCACCAGCCTCATCGTTAGCAGATCCTTATAAGGTAGTATTTCAAAAATGCCCACCCGCACCTTCAAAATATAAACAACATCATTTTAACATTTCCTTAACCCCTTCATCAAACAAGTTATTCATACAGTTAATTATACTTTATAAATTACCTCGACAGGAAGCTGGCAAAATGAAATCGACGGATTTTCAATGATATCTTCCATTTTTAGATAATCCATAATCCTCAAGGGTACCTCCGAAAGTCCATTGCAATGATGACCTCCTACTCCTTCAAGATGCCTCCGAATAATATATCAGCTGTTCTGGCTTGGGATCATATGTATGTTAGCGTCAACTCGTTGTTTTGCAGACTGCTCTCTATAAATAAATTCAAATTTTACAATAAAAGAATTACCCACACGTACGTATTTTGCGTAATGTTTATGTTTATCATTGATAACACAACAATCGACAATAAGCTTAAAAATGACCTTGGCCAATTTCTGTAGTGCGCAATTTAACACAAAAATAGTGCAATGTTGAATGTTATGAAGATTTTTTATATTTATTCAAAAATCTCATATGTGCAAGTCTGCCTATGAACTTTCACCATTTGATAATTAAGAATACATGTAAAATTTGAAAGTCATTGAAAACTAGCTAACCATGAGACAGCCCGCTATCTTGAAGGAATTCAAAAATGTAAACAATCGTTGTGGCTTAAACATAGCCTATGTTTTAGTCAGGCAGAGAAATCTAGAAGGATTGACAGGATTGTTTTTATAAAATTATCTATTTTGGAGTTTAAACTTATAAATTTAAAATATAGTAATTTGACTAATTTGTGACCTTTGACCGAGTCTATTATTCTGATTATTGTTGTGGGTAAATTGAAAGTGAAGTGTGAAAAATGGCTGAAGATTACAGACGAAAAATTGAGTGTGAAATGGACCGTTTTGAAGCGGAGATATCTTCGCTTGCCAGGCCTGGTGGTCCTCCCCCGCCTACAACTTCATTTATTCCAGCGCAGCTTAGACGACATCCTGCTCCCGCAACGGCAACGTCTTCATCACCGGCTGTGTTTTCTTCAGGGCCTGTAATTAGTAAACCACCTCAGGTTACGATAAGGTAAAATGTCGTTTTTATTAAATTTTGTTTAGTTTGTATACGTATTATTAAAATTTACTTTTACATTTGTGACGTTCAGTGGGGCACCACAAGTATACCGCGCACCGGCAGTAAGGACGCCTTTGAGAGCTCCAACGCCACAAATACAGAGAGGACCGAGACCTATGATAAGACCAGGACCAGGAGCAGTTGTTGCAGCGGCTGCGCCAACCACATTCTCAATAAGACCAACGGCAGGAAGCTCAGCTGGGTTGAGTGGATTGCCTGTTCCAACACAACCAGGATTTATTCCTGTGCCAGCTGCTGGGGTTGTCACGAATATGCCTGTGGCTACGCCCATAATTGGAGCACCTGTAATTCCTACTCCACTGGCGGGTATACCACTGCCACCTGAGCAGAGTTCGTCATCAGCGGATGCGAAGCCTTCAACGTCCACTGGAGATGGTGGTGATGGAGGGGATAAAGGGAAAAATAAGAAGAAGAAGGAGAAGAAACCTAAAAAGTTGGTGAGGTGTGCTGGAGGGACGGCGTGGGAGGATCCGTCTTTGCAAGATTGGGATCCAAGTAAGAGATATAGTATTTTAATCCAAAACAAATTACATCAGAAGACAATTAATTTAGAAATCCTGTATTTGTATTAGAAGGCGTTAATGATAATTTTTGTTGTCTTACAGGCGATTTCCGTTTATTCTGTGGTGACTTAGGTAATGACGTTACAGATGAAGTTTTGACAAGGGTTTTTGGCAGATATCCATCCTTTCAGAAAGCTAGAGTTATTCGGGACAAACGGACAAATAAAACTAAAGGATATGGATTTGTTTCTTTCAAAGATCCAAATGATTTTGTAAGAGCTGTTAAAGAGCTGGATGGTAAGTAACTTAACATATTGCAGTATAATACATCATTCAGGCACACACAACATAATAATATGTATATTAAATTTGCATTTTATTTTAATTTTTAGGAAGATATGTAGGGAGTAGACCAATAAAACTACGAAAATCTAATTGGAAGAACAGAAATATAGAAGTTGTACGTAAACGTGAGGTGGAACGCATGTCGCTTCTAGGAATTCATAAAAAGCCGAAGCTATTTTAACGATGTCGTATGTAAATGAATGTATGAAATACATTTATGATTCATGTATTTTATAAGGTATTGTTTGAAGTCTGTTAGTTAGTACATTAGCACAGACCATTAAAAGTTTTTCAATTTATTGTGTGTTGTTTTAATTGACTGTACGTTACAAGAGCTGGCTATTTATTTTTACCTTGCTTTACGCGTAAGTACACTACATATCAACTCTAATCTCCATTTTATCGTCAAACTTAATACTTTCATGACAAATATCAATATATTTTGCAGTCACACCCACTTCCTAAACTGTGAAGTTTACTGTGAAAAAAGTTAAGTACACAGTCGCTAAGGTGGCGACAAAGGCGCCTGATTTTGGTACCTGATATTGGTACATTTCCTCAAAAGGTGGTTTGAGTGTGGAACGGGAAAAATTAAGTTGCTTACTTTCAATTAGGTGCGCAAAATATGGAGGAATTCATCATATTAAAAGACGACCTCAACGTTTTAAATATGAATGCCGAGGATGTTTGTGTCAACGGGACTCTAGGTGCTACATCTGTAGCTGCTCAACTCCAGGAGGAACATCAGAATCTGGATCGAACTCCGGATGCAAAACAACTTGATACTTGCTCCTCAATTTCTAATAAACCTGCGAACAATGACCAAGGCAAATGTGAAGTATGCGGCAACATTGCCACTTCATTTTGTAGAAACTGCTGTGAAGCGTTCTATTGCTGCAGGGAACATCAAAAATCTGATTGGAAACAGCATAAAAGAAAATGCTTTCCTGTTAAATCTGTGAAAGGAAAACAGGGTTATCGAGAACTTGCAACCACACGAGACATTGAACAGGGTGAAATTATGTTGAAAGTAGATCCCTTGCTCATATTTCCTCTTTCCAAACGCCCTGGTCAAATGACATGCGTTGAATGCTGCACTCCAATTACTGACGTCAATCAAGTTACTCAGTGTTCTAATTGTGGGTGGGAGCTGTGTAGTATAGCTTGTAACGGGGTACTTATTAAAGCGAAATTACCTTAATAGCACTCCTAAGATAAGTTATCAAATATTTCACAATGTTATGTTATGAAATAGGGCAAGCATCATCGAGAAAATGAATGCCCAATTTTTTCCAAAGATCAAGGTTCAAAAACATTTATGGTTCTCAACAAAGTTGTGCGGTACTATGCTATTGGTATCATTCGGGCGTTGCTGTTGAAGGAAAAAGACCAGAAAAGCTGGACCAATATACAAGAAATGGATAGCTTCCAAGAAGAAATTCAAGCAAGAGATGAGCCTTTATATAATATCAAAGCATTAGTATCCTTTGTTCAGCAAGATTGTCAATTAAAGCAATTTGATGAAGAAACAGTAGTTCAGGTGTTTGGAATCCTGAGGGGAAATTCTTTTGATGTCGCACATTATGATTCGGGACTACTTAGGTATCATGTATCTTCGTTTTAAAATACTGACAACTAACAGGAAACAGGAAAGGATGCTAACGGTTTTTTTACATCAATGCACATTTTAGTGACCGATTCAAGAATGCTGCACTTCTATTCCCTACGGCTACGCAGATAGGGCCGAATTGTATTCCAAATGCAAGGTTCTCCTTAGAAGGAAGGCAATCCGGAAATCTAAAGCTTTTTTTACTGGCTACCGTACCGATTCCTCGGGAATCCATTATAAGTACAACTTTTGAAATCGGAATAACTGCAACATTCATCCGTAGAGTTTTAAAAGAACGTTTCTTCTTCCAAAAATGCACATGTGAGCGCTGTGTCGACCCCACAGAGTTAGGCACTTACATTTCAGCCGTTCGATGTAAAATTTGTTCAGATGGATATTGCATCCAGATTAATCCAACAGCGGACGATCCTCCGTGGGAATGTCAAAATTGCCACATCATTCTAGAAAACCAAGAAATGATGCCGCTAATGGATCAAGTTACTCAGTTGCTTCAAGGGACTTCAAACTGGCAATATAACACGGAGAAAGTTGTGAACGGCATGCTGAAATGTATCTCAAAATTGAAGGAAGAACTTTTACATCCGAACCATTTCATGATTTTAAATACAGAAATCGACGTTTGTAAAAGGCTAGTGAACATTTGTGCCCTGAATGAAATTAGGGGGACAGAATTTAGCTCGCAAAGCTTCGCATCTGTGATGGTGGAACTGGGGCAGCATGTTTTAAGTATCGTTGATATCTTGTCACCTGGATATAGTCGCTTACGCGGTATGGTAAATTAAGTTAAGTTAATTGCAAGGTTTCATAATTCATATTTTTAAGATTTTTTTTGCGTAAATCTACAGGCTACCTGCTTTACTACATACAATTTGGACTTGTTAATGAGCTTTTGCGATGTAATAAAATGAAAAACACATTCGGTAACACCAGAAAGCAAAAGGAAGGTGTGGAAAGAGGTCGTAAAAAACGTATACAAGAATGTAAGCAGTATCAACAAGAAATTCAAAAAATCTTTGAGAAGGATCCGGAACAAAGTGAGGAGCAGTTCATGCTTAATACATTGAAAGCACATACCGGAATTGACCTATAAGAATGTGTCTTACAATATTTCTGTAAAGTTTAAAGTAAAGTCATTGGGAATTGACTGTTTTAATACTGATTGTAAAAAGTAAGATAATGTTTGTAAGATACTGGGTTGGGTTGTTTTATGGAAAATTATTCAAAAACTATTTTATGAATAAAACTAAAAGTATTCATTTAAAGCGAAAAAGTAAAAAAACCTTTCATGTGTTTTTAAAAGGCTCGTGTAACGCTGCGTGAATTCTTTGCGCTTTCTGAGGTCCGATTCCAGGACACAAAGCAATTCGTTCAGGTGCGGCTTCAATTAAACTGGCTAGGCTACCAAATATGCTGAGAAGTGTAACTGCGTCAGTTTTGTTGACGGAGCGAATGGAAGTCAGAGCGTCCATAACCTATTTTCAAACATACATGTGTGAATGAATTGAACTTTAAACAGACAATCTGTACTTAGTATTTATTGTTTAGTTAATACCTGTTGTGTAGCACTGGCATCTTGTTTCTCTTGAATCAAATCCGGTGGCTTGTTTTCATAAATTTTATACGTTTCTAATACTTTTCCTGCCTCTTCAGCACTATGACATGGAATTATTGTAAGATCCACTAGCATTCCAATGTGTGTTAGCGTTTTGAGAATGGGGTACGGGTCTGAGAACGTCGATCTAAAGAAAGTAACGTTTAACGTGAATTCAATACAAACCAAGTTTTACATTGTTACGTGCATACTATTTTTGTAGTTTTTTATTATTCTCACCAAAACCAGTAAAACCCGAAGTACATACGACTGCTTCAACTCCTTCAGCCGCTCATGAATATAGTCAGGATGAAGATTATAATATCTAACGCTAAGAAATAAGGCACATGTATTAGCCCCTACAACGTAATCTGGAACAATTTCGGCATACTCCCAGGGAACACTGCGGATGTGCTTCAGAACTGGATTCCCACGCTGCAAGTTCCAAACAATACATAACTACAAGATAACCCTTCTACATTCCATTTTTTCAATGATTCTCGTCTAATACCAAGTTTACCTGGCGCGGATTCACTAAAATACTGACGCCACTCCCAGTCCCTTTGGCTAAAACCAGTGGCTGGTCACTGGCTGACGTTGAAGGCGCATTATCTGTTTCACTATTAGATTTACCTTCACCTTCTGGCATTGGAACGCTAGCCAAAACGGCATCCAACTCATCTACATCTGCATCCTCCATTACTTAGTCGAAAAGTTCACTCCACAGCCTCCCTCCTCCAGCACCTCGTTTCCCTGCCTGAGTTGTTGACTCTTTATCATGCAATCTGAAACGGAAAACAAAAATTAAAAATCATACAACAACAATATGCCTACAATAATTATTTAATCTATCAATTGGGTGGTGTTTATACCTGATCGATGCGCCTTCAAAATTATTGGACTTTTTCTTAAAAATTTACACGCGCTTTTTCTCTCATCTGTCTCTATCTTGCACATTTCACATCGTGAATTGTGATACTTTTTGTGAAAGCGAAACCGGAGAAAGGTTACAAACATAAAATCCCCATCCTATTCGCGCTGCGCTTGTTTGTGTATTCCAGATGAAATGGAATGTGGATGGATACTCAACACTAAAACACGGATCTGTGGTGGATGGATATATAAACCATACACATTACATGTGAGCATGTGACACGGTTTTAGGATTTTGCTTAGCTCTTGGAGATATATCATCGGAGACCGGAGAAAAGAGGAGTGTATTTGCAATTGCAATTATCCTATTTACACCTTCGTAATAACAATAACCACCGTTAAGAAAAATATGTTGCTGACTAGCTAAATTATAAAAAAGTATTTAACTTCAGCGGTTAATTAGAGATCTAGATTTGTAAGGTGAGTCAGTCAGTACGATCTTGTTTTTGTTTAAGATGGACAGACTGACTTCCAGATTTCTGATTAGTTTGTTAATAATCTAATCTGGATCTTAATTTTTTGTAATCTGGTCGATTGTTAAGATTAGAATAGAAGTTATGAAGTAGATGTTAAGTTGACAGACAGACAGATGTTTCATTTAATATTTTATTTTTTTGTAGAGGACACGGACACACGAAGGAAATCATGGCGCAAGCGAAGCCTCAAGCGGAAGGTGTGATGCCAAAAGTGGACATGTTGAAAGACGCCAAAATTCTGTCCCAGGCGCAGCTTGACTATATGCGACTTGCCCAACAGCAGAATGCAGGTTAAAATTAAAATTGGTTATTGTTTAATTAATGTGATTATGATATGATTGATTAAGGTTAAAATTTTAATTGGAGTGTTTTGTTTTGTTTGCTATGTAGAACGCGTGAATCGTCTGAAGAAGATACGTAGAACAAACTTGATTACTGCTGGAGTCCTTGGCGTGTCAGTTATCTCCATTTTTGGCTATTCTATTTGGGCCGTCGGTTCTGAAAAGTTTCTGGACGAGTTTGATGATAAAGGAAAAGCTAAGAACTAATAGCTTCGAACCTCTGAGAGCTCATATATTTTAGTAAATGCGTTTAACGTTTGGTTAAATCTTAAATTAATATCAAACTTGTGAAACTTTTAAGTTACAGTTAGTATAGTGTCTGTCTGTTTCAGTTATTAAAATAAGACTTGCGAATCCCGGTGTATGAATGTATATTTTCAATTATTTCTGTGCTCTAAAAGGCTACAGTGATTTAGTTTTTATTTGTGGTGTTCGGGAAAGATTATAATTTAAGTCAAAATGGCTACCAAAACCGCAAAAATGTTTAAAGAGCTTCGCCGACGCCGGTTACCCCCACTTCCAACTGTACGGGATTTAGTCAAGTTGTACCAATTGTCAGCGATCAAGCAACTCTCTCAAAATTTCCTGCTGGATGAAAAATTAACTGGCAAAATTGTGAAAGCAGCAGGTAATTTAACAGATTATGTAGTTTGCGAAGTTGGACCGGGACCTGGTGGGATAACTCGTTCCATTCTGGAACGGGATCCAAGTAAAGTTATCCTGATTGAGAAGGATAAACGATTCAAGTCTACATTAAAAATATTAGAGGAAGCTTGTCCAGGCACGATAGAAATGTATTGGGGAGATGTGTTGTCGTTTGAAATGAGTAAAATCTTCCCAGAAGAGCTGAAACAACCTTGGGATGGTCCTCTGCCAAAGATTCACATTATTGGAAATCTTCCGTTTAGTATTTCAACTCCTTTAATATCACGTTGGCTGTCAAGTATATCTGAGCGGAACAATGCGTGGACATTTGGTCGTGTCCCGTTGACTCTAACTTTTCAACAGGAAGTTGCAGAAAGGCTTACGGCGGACACTTCTAGTGAGCAGAGATCCCGACTTTCTATCATGGCTCAGTATCTGACTTATTGCTCGTTGAAATTTACTATCAAAGGTATACATAAATCACAAATATATACAATTTTAAACCCGGCTCGGTACCATAATGCTTATAAAAATGTTTCTTATTATCAAACTATAGGTTCCGCATTCGTCCCTAAACCAGATGTTGATGTGGGAGTAGTAAAATTTGTTCCTAGAAAAGAACCCTTAATTACGCAGCCTTACCCTTTAGTTATGAAGCTAGTCAGACAAGCGTTTTGCATGCGGGGGAAGTATTGTTGTCGACCACTGTCGTAAGTGCCTTACGATGTCTTCCTAATTATTGCTAAGATGTTATTGAAATGATGTTACCATTTAAATGAGATTTGTCTTTGATATATAAACTCCAATTTTTTTCTGATCTCCGCATCACGTATGTATATTTTTCCGAAATGTGAGTTATACTCCTCCTATTTATTAAAATAATCACGGAATTTTATTTTAAATATCTTTTACAGAACTTTATTCCCACAAATGGTTCGCCATTCTTTCACCAAACGATTTTTTGAGGCATCTCTAGTTTTTCCTAATACCCGGCCTTATGATCTGACCATGGAGGATTTTGATAGACTGTGTAATGCTTATGCTAACGTGAGTGTACATTACATCCCTTCCCTTTTGTCTTCGCAAGCCATCAAGTTACAAAAACACATCAATTACAAATTCATGTAACTTAATCAAGCCATGATTTTTTATTTGCAGATAATTGAAGAATTTCCTGAAATCGGAATGTATGAATACAGAGGCAATCAAGCCGATACTAACTGGGAAAACTTATATGGAGCAAAATATGAACCCTTTAAGGACTCTAATCCTAAACGTGCTGCAAGGACAAACCCATTAGACGTCATTTCAGGGGATCTTGCTGCTCAGTGTGCTGATGAAATACTAATGGAAGATTCCGAAGAAGACGTACTTTATGTGAAATAAATTACATCAATATCTTTTCAAGCACGTGAAAGGTCATAGTCATAACGTGTCAAGAGCATTTATACTTGATAATATGCAAGGTGCAACTACGACTAACGACTGACAAAAAACACATTTTTTAGCGTAGTATGTTGTAATCGTAGTACGTCAAGTTTGTATGTAATTAGTAATCACAAAATCACAACCATGCCAGGTCACCAGATGTACAGCAATATGATGTATATAATAAAGTTTTTTTAATAATTATTAATTAATTAAATTAATCTGGTGTCTGATTGGTACATTTTCATTTTTCTGCATCTCCCTCAAAACTCCAAATCCAATAATGTTCATCATTTGTCATTGTTCAATTCATTTACGCATCAAGACACATCTATCAGCCCCATGCAATACTAAATACAACAACAGACTTCACTCCATCCTGTGCTGCCATGAGCATGAGCGGTAGCCGGCAAAAACTGTGGCTTGAAAGTTGAAAGACATGCATGGTTTTTGCATGCATTTCTTATGGCATAAGTTTCTTCTACACCACAATGCTTGTTCCATTCATTCTTGCCAGCTAAACACTTTTCTTGGCAAAGGAGCTTATTTCATTCTTCCATCGAGGCATTCCCAGTTTGGGCCTTGTTCAGGCAGATTACTATTTAGGAATTTAAATTTTTCAAGATGGTTCAAAAGAAGGTAATTAAAATTAAATATTATTGATTAACTGTTGTGTAGTTTTTAATTAAATTCTTAATTTTGGGTAGTTGATTATGTGTGATTGTTGTAGAAAGTTTAATTCAAAGTTTAAATCAAATTTTACAAGTGTGACGCAGCACCTGGTTGGTTGGAGCTGCATTAAGTGTTAGGATTTTGAATCTTGATTGAAGTGTTAATAATTTGAGAAGGTGGTAATCATGTGATTTTAAAAAGGATGAAGGACGTTTTATTAATTTGTTATTTTATTTGAATTTGTTGCAGACAGTTAATTATTGCACTATGTAGTGCGTCAACCAAGAGAAATCTTGTGTTGACTGCATAATGACAGTGCATTGCTGAGGGTAAGCTTCTCAGATTGTCTGCATTGTTGGACTGGAAGGATAAGCAACGATTTTTTCTAGGAAATACTTAAGTTAGAAGTGTGTTAATGTTTAAATGTAATTTATTATTGCAGCCAAGCAGCTGTTCCGGCTTTTGGATAAGTACCGACCTGAGACCCGTGCTGCCAGGAAGGCCCGTCTGAAGGCTAGGGCTGATAGCAAAGTGAAGGGAAAGGAAGATGCCCCAACCAAGCGTGCGTTGTCCTTGAAGCAGGGTGCAAACAGCGTTGTAAGGGCTATTGAACAGAAGAAAGCTCAGCTTGTCGTTGTTGCTCATGATGTCGATCCTCTTGAGGTAAGCCTTGTGGAAATCTGGAGCATTTTCAAATTTATATTTGTTTTTAAATTACAATGATGTATATTGAATTTCTTCACCTGAAAAAAGTCATGAAGATATAAACCGAGCTTTTTAACCCTGAGTCAGAATTAAAATTTTTAATACTATTGAGGAATAACTAGTGTTAAATCAATTTTGGTAAAGTTAGTTAATTCGTGTTTTATATGTACATTTTAGCTCGTCCTGTTCATCCCTACCCTCTGCAGAAAGATGGGCATTCCATACTGTATTGTTAAAGGAAAGGCTCGTCTTGGAAGATTAGTCCATAGGAAGACCTGCACTTGTGTTGCATTGACTAATGTAAGTTTACAGCCGTGTGAATTAATTAAGGGTTTTGTTATTGTTAGAATTCTGTGGGCAAATATGATGACCACTTTAACCGAATCATGATTTTCAATGATATTAACTACATGCACTACCATCTGAACATTCCCCAGAATCCTAATTATACTTTAAAGGAAATAATTTAAATGATTGTACTAAAAATTGTAATTTGTTCAAAATAGGTTGAAAGTGGAGATCGTAGCCAGTTTACTAAGCTCCTTGATGCCATCAAGACCAACTTTAATGAGCGTTATGACGAACTCAGAAGACACTGGGGAGGTGGTGTTTTGGGCTCCAAGAGTGCTGCACGTATCGCTAAGATTGAACGCGCAAAGGTTAAGGAAGCCGCACAGAAAGTAGGAGCCTAATTAAGATCGTAGCGGCTTCTATTTTTAAAATATTTGTTACGAATATCTTATTTAAGCGTTGGAATAAAATATGCTTGAATAAAGATACATGGATAAAACATTTATTACTCATCTGTCATCTGTATTGTCTGTTCGAAAATACTTCGTACCTCCACAAAAACAGATTTTCTAGATAGTTAAAATCGTATTGTGTTGCATTTTGGATCATTTCCATCAAACACCAAGTAGAATTTACACATGCATACTACGTTCATTGGTATTTCTTAAATCAACTATTT
>JAHZNG010002934.1:0-10335 GCA_027744375.1 Orchesellides sinensis
TTAAGTTGCCATTTGTACTTCTCCGTATTAGTATCTTCTGCTTCGAGATGTTTGGAAACCAGGAAGCGAACGTTACCTCCAAACGGTATATAAAGCTGGATCAAAAAGGCTGAGGAGTATCATTCAGCTTGAGAAACCATCAACCGCCTTTTATATATGTACGTATAATCAATCATCATGATCCGAGTCCGATCCGCAGTAGCGATCCTAACCATCGCGGCTTTTGCCTGTGGTGGTGTTAACGCAAAATCGGCGCTGGACACTGGAATGTAAGTTCTCAGACATACGTTAATTTACAAGTATTTTCGTTTTATATATCTCCCTTTAATTTTGGGCGTGACTTTTAGGGAAATAAGCAACAAGGCTTGGAAATATGCATGTTGGTACGAGAACCTGAAAATGCTACACCCTGGAGGAACAGGTAGTAAAGGGTTTGGAAACTGCAATAATCAACTTGACATCAACATTAAAAATTTTGAACAGTACAAGGCCAAGGGCTACCCTGACCAATCAATCCAAGTTAGTAAAAACACAAACATATATATACCTTTGGTATTGCTAAATTTTAATTATTGTGTAATTCTTTATTAGAATGCTTTTGGAAACGCTATAAAGACCCATATAGTCAATTTTTCTCCAGAATTCAAAAGTACATGCAGCAAGTATGCAGATGTAAGTTATTTACCATTATGCAGAGTTAATTTACCATAATGACAATTTCAGTTAAGTTTACATTTGACTTTAGGATGTTAACATGGCTCCACCTGCAGATGAAAGTGAAGTTCTTCAGGATTCAGGGGATTACCCATTTAAAGGATTTGCTCATTGTATGATTCACGAGCTTCGTACTAAATACGGCCAAGAGGCTATTGACGCTGTGGTAAGGTTCCATAATTTATCTTTAAATATATGTAAAGATTTTATTATCTATTCTAAACTACTATTTTGCAAACAACCAGATGGCGCAGAAGGTCAAGGGTACAGGACAAGACTTTAGAAAAGTGATGTTGGAGAGGGAAAACGAATACAGGGCTATTCATGGTGTAAAGCCTTTCGAAATCGATGCGCAGGTAAAACTAATTAAGTTTTTTCATTGCGTTGATTCCGCTTCCGGTGTTTGATTAGTTTTCTTTAACTATGCTTATGTAGATGAATAAGGACGCTCAGACGTGGGCTGATGACCTTGCCAAGAGGTGCTATGATGGTAAAGATCCCCACGACCATGTTGGGACTAAAGCTAAAAAACAAGGAGAAAATATTCATCGCGGGGGTGGCACTCAATTTTTGACATACCCAGAAGATGCAGGGTATTCTGCAACCAATGGTTGGTATTCTGAAATAGACCGGTATGACTTCTCTACCCATGAGTCAAAGACGGGTCAAGCTGTTGGTCATTTCACACAAACTGTTTGGAAAGATTCGGAACGTGTTGGATATGGTTATGCGTACAATGCAAAATGTGCTAAATGGAAGATATTTACTGTTGCTCGCTATTCCCCTCCTGGAAACGTTCAGATGCAATATCCTGACGGAAGGATTGAGAAGCAGCACAGTAAAAATGTGTTTCCACCACAGCATTAGATCTGATCAGTAAAACTAACTAAATCAGATGGGATTTTAAATGGTTACGACTGGATTTTGCTTTTCTAGAGTATAATTTACTCTTTTTATATTTTAAGTCCGAATTTGCTGTACACAAAATGTTTCTAAAAGTAATAAACTTTAAGCGCATTGAAAATAATTTATGTTAACCTGTGAGTTTATTGTTTCCACAATTGGAATTATTAGCAACTAAAACTCAAATTATTTTTTATTGTGTAAAGATACTCTCAAGTCTGAATGTTCTTGTACGTTGTATTGTTCGCGGGTTGAATAATTAGTATTAGCATTCGATAAGGCTTGATAAATTTAATCCTGAAATTAGCCAACATTAGACACACCACCCAAGTAGCTGAGGTTTAGGGTATAATAAAACAATACCATAAACTCTCTTTAATGATTGGATTCGTTTTAGCCTTTAATTTAGTGTTGGGAAAAGTGTTACTCGCGCATATTCCTCTCTATGGTCCCGTTGTAAATAATAGGATTAGGATAAGTGTAAGCTTACTAAACCAGGAGAGATGATCAAGTTTATTATAAATCCAACTTAGAGCATAACATGCAGCAGTTATAAAAATACCTAAGCAATTAGGATAGCTCCACTAGGAAACTGGATGTTTTATTAGGAGGATTAGAAAGCATTGTTGCATGAATAACAATTTTAATCGTAGAAGTGTGCGATTCGATACAAAATTATTTGTAAAGTGTTTTTACCTATCTATTCTGCCGTGGTGTTCAATTGCCATGATTTACTATATTGATATTTTAATTTGTGATGNTGTTTTTACCTAATCTATTCTGCCGTGGTGTTCAATTGCCATGATTTACTATATTGATATTTTAATTTGTGATGAGTGTGAGGTTTGTTCTCTGTAATACGATAAGGCTGCTAACTAATCCCAAAACATTTAAAGACAATTTCCACCCAGAAGTGTTTTCTAAAAAGATTTTATAAAAAGACCTAGATACGCCATACAATGCATAAACCATTTAAAAGCTTGTGATTTTGTGGATAATATTTTTATTATTATTTCGTGGGGATGGGTGTCCACGTGAACGTTTTTCAATTTTTGGTATGTGAATTTGAAGACTTGAAATGAGACAAGTCCGAATACTTAGGAAACATTTAACAGGTCATACGTGTATTTCGTAGTAATGGTCGTCAGGGAAACTCATCCTCCTGAAATAATTCCCCTCCAAAATCACAAGAAAAAGAGCTGTATGGCAGTTAAGCGAAGGTTAAAAAGTCATTTTAAAGATGGGGAAGAAATGAGGTTTATGAAATGTGACTTTTTAGAGATTGGTAACATACGGTTGCTAACGTGACAAAAATGGTTTATATGCATTTCATAAAAGATATTATAAAACAACTAGATAGGCCCAATTCATCCTACCCTTGTTAAATTTTTGTGGCTTTTTTCCCGGTGATGGGTATCCATGGGCATTCAATGCTAATCAAATGACGAGGCGTTGCTAACCAAAATTTTGATGATGATGATTTTGGGCCCCTCTTGTTGTTTTATAATCTCTTTTCATTTCATCCTATAAGATTTCCAAAAACATATAATATGTCAAAGTGTAAAGTAAATTATTTTTTGTTTACACATCTCTGCTCGTTATTTTGCAGTTGATAGGATTTTCTAAATACTTTAAGTAATTTTGATTGCGATCAAAATCTAGGCTGTAGCTGTAATTCTATTTAATCCATTTTCGATTTGTACTCGTCGTCTATCTTAAAAACATCACAGCTTGGACATGTTTCTCGTAAAGCAAAAAACGCCCGTTTTCCTTCTGGCATTGGTCGTTGGGATCCTCATCTCAGATTTCTACTTGCCTCAAGCTCATGGTAATTTTTAATTTATCATCATGAATCATTTATAAACAGCATATACTTTTATAATGGTACAGTCTCATTTGCATAGTTTGTAACAAAAGGTTATTGTTTATACTTTTTCAGGAATTAAGTGCAAGACTTGCTTAGGAGTCGGAACCACCTGCGATAAATTTGAAGACTGGAAAGAGAAAGACTGCAAAGATGACGATTCCTGCAAACAGTCCACGTGTTCAGCCTGCTTATCCACCGAAAATAAATTCCCAGGAGACCCTTCTAAGAATAGTTTTGTCAGTAAATGTGCAACCGATGATGATGCTAAGCGTTTCACACCGGAGGTCTGCAACTCCGGCGTAACCATCGATCATCCTGACGACGCAACTCAGAAAGGCACAAGTAAGACCTGCACATGTAACACCGACTTATGTGATCCCAGAAACGGAGGGGGAGCCAGCGGAAGTGGAGGCGCAGGCACCCCTGGTACCAGTGGAAGTGGAGGTGCAGGCACCCCTGGCACCAGTGGAAGTGGAGATGCAATCACCAGTGACTCTCCTTATCTTCATCCTAGCATGGTCGTCATCATGAGTGGTCTGTTATGCTTTGTACTCTCCTTTGGAAGTTCTTGAAGTCAAGGAGCACCCCACATCCCATACTCAAATTCACTCATGTTGATTCTTAGATTTCTTCACTCGGCTACAGAATGTTTTCCAACAATTTGTTTCTTATAATATTGATGAAGATGTTTGCATCATGTAAATAAAAAGCAGATATAAAACTTATTAAGAGGCAGATAAAGACATGCATTTTAGTCTAAACTAATCGTTACCCTTGCACTATAGGTATGTACGTACCAATACACATACAATGAACTCAATATTTCATTCATACATACCTACAACCGTGGCCTTGACCATTATTAGTTCACACAGGTACTTCAACAAAAATTCATTTATTTATTTAGGTACATTACTACTGTGCCTTTCCCAGGTGGTTCTTTGAGTATACATTGGTATACATAAAAATAAAAACATTTTGTTATTGCTGACATATGACATATTGATATATGTAATTTCCGCTTTTGTTTGATAAAGTTAATTTCTTCGTTATTTATTAATATTTTTGTGTAATTACGATTTAAATAAAAAAGTTTAAAAGTGAGGATCCTAAATATCCATATATTAACAACAACTCAAACATGCATAGTTCACATATTTGTTCCGTTACACTTAAAATATACATATTACTCCAACTCAGATATTCCATGGGGGTTGAAGAAATGTAAGATATTTTAATTACAGACAAAGGTTTTTAATTCTTATGATTCCCTAGTACGAATGCAAATAATATCTAATTTTTTACCAGACCCTTTAAACAGTATTCATCCTACCGTAAGTATCCAGTCTGTAACCCATCCGAGTACATTCGCAACCCAAAGACTACAGACGACGTAATTTCCATAGTTCAAGAAGCAATTAACAACAAGAAAACAGTGAAAGCATTCGGAGCCCGTCACTCTCAAACAGACATTATTTGCACAGACGGTATCCCAGTGGATACCCATGGACTAAACACAATGAAGCTAAATCCAGACAATACTGCCACATTCGGTTCAGGCGTCATTTTGTACGACGCTACCAAATTTCTTAAAGAAAATGGGAGAGCATTTAAGACAACACCAGCGTTTGGGAATATCACTCTGGGTGGAGCTGTTGGAACTGGAGCCCATGGGTCTACCACTAAGTACCTCAGTAGTATTTCTTCCCAAGTCACTGGAATGACCATTGTAGATGGCACCGCTACGGTTAGGACAATATCCAGTAAGGATGACCTGAAAGCTTTTAAAGTGCATTTGGGACTACTTGGATTTATCGTGGACATTACTATTGCCACAGAACCCCTTTACAAAGTAAATGCATACAATAAAGTAACACCTGACGACATTTTAACTGACCTGACTAAACTCAAGGCACTAATTAACAACGCCGACCAAATAAGCCTGTACTGGTTTCCGTTTCAACGTGAACTCGTGGTGGCGGAATGGACGATTGTGGATGTGAATACTCCTGGAAGCGCCCATACATATGACCACGTGCCATCAACCATATATGAATTTAACGCTATTGTAAAAACAGCTGGTGAGGTTATCCAGCAAGCGGCTGAAAGGATTGATTGTCCCAGTGTTTCTGCAGCTGGCTACTCTGTTTTACATTTCTTTGAGAATTATTTTAAATCTACGTTATATCAAACGACACCGTTGTTTGTTCCTATTTATACATACGATGATGTAAAGGTGGTAAATCCAGCGGTTGGGTATTACGATGTGATGTTTGCTCCAACTTGTAGGTGAGTTTAAATATATATTTCATAATAAGGATAATTAATAACCCTTTAATTAATTAGATAATTTTTATGTCTTCACAACAGAGACGATGGAAAAACTGTACTTCAGTGTGTCTACGCCCACCCTCCATTCAATGGAACGATCCTAGACTACGAATTCACTTTCCCGATTGATAAGCTACCACAGTTCATAAAAGTTGTCAGAGATATCATAAGTAAAGTTCCAGCAGCATTTCCGCTACAAGGGATTCTCATGCGATTTTCGAAAGCTTCAGATATCTACATGAGTACTGCGTATGGACAGGATGACGTTGTTCACTTTGAGTATTACTTAATTCACCGGGTGGATACGTATAATGACCCGAGTGCGTCCTTGGCTGCTTATCAGGCTATTATTCAAGTGGCTGTGAGTAAATTTAATGCGAGGGCTCATTGGGGGAAGAATGGGTTGGCTTTTCATAGTAAGGATATGATTGAGATGAAGTTGGATAGGGAAGCTAAGGATGGTTTTATTGGTGAGTGTTAAATTTTTTGTTATAAAAAAAGAATGATATTTTTTGAGAGGTCTGAAATATTTTGTAATCTTTTGATGCTTGCAGATGTAATGGACAAGTATGACCCAAATGGAGTTTTTATGAATGACTTTGGAAAAAGATTGAAGGGAGAATCGGATAAAATTGATGTAGACCCGAAAGTGACTAAATGTGGGTTGCTGGATAACTGTATATGTGACGATGATTCAGATTGTGGGGACATTCAGTATTGTGGGAGTGTACCAGGGTATGATGTAAGTGTGTGTAGAACTCACAACGATGAGAAAGTGATCGAACTGGTGGTAGTTAGTGATGTTGGGATTGATGAGAGTTTTGATTTAAAGAAATATGTTGAGCAAGTTACGAAAGTTGTTAAAGGGTTACTTGAGTTAGCTACCTGTCCTGTTGATGGGCTTGTTGGGTTGGGGATTTGATTGGTGGTGGGTTGTTGTGAAGGAATGAAGTTTTTTATTATTAAGACAACCTGTATATATAATTATTACTATTTGTAAGGTTCATTTATACTTTTATATGAAAAATATACATATTCTGTTTGTTCTATGAATTTTAAGCTGAGAATATGTTAAAAATAACTAAGTTTTTTTTGGTCTCGCGCTCATTCCAACAAATAAGCGCATGGTATGGGATTGCTATGAATATGGGTGCATATTTTTTTTAAATTGTTTATAAATATTGCATATAAACTATAAAAATGGGTATTTTTATTTTGCACTTATTAAATTTTTCATTAAAAATTAAAATCTGAGCATGTGCGGTTCAAATCATTGAGATACCAGTTAAAATAAAATAAATAAGAAGAAGAAGAGCATTGGTTAAAATTGTGAAAATAGATTAATCCGGTTGTGCTACTCTTGGAATTTAAACCGCAATTGAAAACAAATTTGTCATTCCTTTAGTGCAAGTCTGCAGAAAAATTGAAAACCCTAAGGTTAGGGAGAAGAGGGATACAGTTAAAGTTGGAAGTGACGACCCACCCGCAGAACTTTCGAGCTCATATCAGATACAGCTGCCGTAGCAGGGAGAATGGACGAGACACTTAATAAAATATCCAACGTTCAACCTATAAAAAGGCAGCGCATGAACCCCCTCCACGATTCAGACCATCGGACAATGGTGTCACTGAAGGGGATAAGTCTCAACTGCATATTTAAATGATAAGAATCAACAGAAATTGTTAGGATTGTTTTTTTGGTAGATCATAAATTAATTTTGGTTGCTTCTTCACAGATGCAGTTGGAGGAAAGTACTTCAGACCTGGCCTGCAAGGACGAAAGGAAGGAGGGTGGTGGTCGAGGGGACGCCCAGGAGATTGTCAATACTGCTGCAGTTGGCTCTCAAAATAACAGTGTACTTGAATTGGAACAGCTGCCAAATGACGTTCTGGAGCCAATCTTAATGTATCTCAAACAAGAAGAAATTGAATATCTACGCCTGGTCAGAGGATCAATGGAGGACATCATAGACTACGATTTTGGAAGATGCATGCTGATTCCAGGACCCAATGAGAAGGTTAATTTCTGCGACTCCACACCAGAGGATACTTCTGTTTGTGAACTTCAGTCAAAACAGGTCACGCAAGGAGCAGTCCGTGCGAAGATGCAATCTATGAGAGGAGTGACGATTACCAGTTTGAATATCTGCGACCCATCATTCTACTACCAACTATTTGTATTTGACGAGATTGTACCCAGACCAGTCTTGATCCAACACGCAAGCCTAAGTAAATTGGGGATGCAAGCCTTGTCCATGAAATATTAGCCATATGCCCCCTGCTGAGGACGCTCACCTACGTGGTTGATACAGAGGCTCCTAGAAATTCAACCCACCCAGACTTCCCTCCCAGTCCTTTTAAGGATATTCTTTTGGGAAGACTGACAAGTATTGAGCTGAAGTGGAGCTGGACCCCCATTCATCCCCGTGTCATGTATACTATAATCAGATTGCTCAAACCTGGATGAACATTTTCAAAATTCTCTTAACAGTCAAGGCACCCAGTGTGAAGAAAGTTAGCAGCTCACTACCTTGGGGATAATGACAGCCTTTACGCTATTCTTCTGCCATGCGTCGCAATCTTCCTCTCGAAAGTGGTAAAGCAAAAGTGTTTGGAATGCAACTATTTATCTAATCTCGGTAACATGAATCTCTCGGAAATGAACTGGATTGAGCTTTTTAATGTCCTTAAAACTCATTTCAACCAAAATTTACAGGAAGTTCTAGATGGGATAGTTAATCAGGAGCAAGATAATTTTAACCCTTTCCTTTCTAAAGCTGCACGCTTAAAAAATCTGCAATGCCTGAGAATGCGCGTCTACTATCTCCAAGAGCTGACCATCTTTCTCGAACTGCTTGACCAACTTAGAAGAGATAGAAATTACAGTGAAGAGTTCTGAAAAGAAGTACAAGCGTCGAATAGTGGACTTTTTACAGTCTCCTCTGGATGCAAGCCAAAAATCTCCAAGAATCTGTCAAACTCTAAAGAAAATGAGCGTTAGACTGGAGTGCGACTCTTTCCAACCCCAACCTCCCATTTCTCTGGAAAACTGGATTTTCTTCGAGTGGATGACTTCATTTTGTCTAAGGATAAAACAACTGCTGGGAAACAAAACAATGCGCTGAGCGACCTTGATGGAGAAATTGGATTGCATGAGGGCGTCTGGAGATTTAAGCTTTCTTGATGCTTTTACTTGATTTTACTTTTTTATAAGTATTATTGTTCGAACTTGTATTAGCTCAAAAAGGCATATTTGGTTATATTTTATTTACAACGATTATTACAATGTTTGTTATGCATTATGATTATATTGGTTAGCAGAATTGTTCAAAATTTTGATTGAGTAGGGCATACGCGTTAAAAGTACAATTAAATTCATTTAAAACATTCAAAGTCCCACTGCTCATCTGAATATCGAGCGCGTTTGAGTATTCCGACGTTCCTTAAAGCCTCCACGTGTCTATTGGCTTCATTTCCATCCCCTGGACTTGGCAGCACCACATTCTTCACACTTATCCACTTAAGTGGTCTATGCTGAAGCATTTGGAGAAGGGTTGATGATGGAATCCCAAAGACCTTCTGGTAAGATTCCTCATCCGCCCACTTCTTTCAAAAGGGATCCATCATATGTACCACACTTACGTTTGGAAAAAGGTGAGGGATTCTGGCAAAGTCACGTTTCAACATAGTTCCCTCCCACGACAATGACTGCAAGGTCGGAAATGTTTCCTCTGGGTCTTGTGTGGCCAAAGACACCATCGGGTAGACTTGATACTCAACTCTACGTTGAATTACAAAAAATTGATCCTCATTTCCGACCTCTACATCTGGCTTCAAAAATTCGGCATCTTCCTCCACGCGTAACAAAACTCCATCGTGTGACATTGTTTCTGGATGGAGTTGCAAGTGAAAGTTGGTGAGCTTGATTGTTTGCAGCTGGCTAAATTTTCGAAGAATGTTGGGGACGTTGAGAGCACGTTGTCCACAGGACTCACACAAGCAACCATTGTTAATTTCGAGACTTCTCAGCGTCTGATGAATCAGACTTTTTTGAAGGGGAGACTCCAGAAAATCCATATACTGCTCCTCCTTCTCATTCAAATGCATTTTGGTAATTTCCAGCTCTCTCACTGATTCAAGCCCGCCCAATAATCCAAGGAACACATCAACTTCTTCAGTGTAGCCAAGCCTGATGTTCATGCTTGTCAGCATTGCCAATCGCCTTCCACTTCCGTGAACTTGTGGTGCGCCCACCAAATTGAGGAAGTGGTCCGTTATTCGGGCTCGTCCCTCGAAAACTTCTTGCGTCTTCTCATTTCCATAAGTTTCAACCAACCCTCTTATCCACCATGGCTTCCATCGAACAAGCTCATCAGGATGTACGTAGTCCTCATGCTCGTAGTACACAAGCCTGCTGAGATTTGGAGAATTCGAGAGAAACTGAGCGAGTATCGGGAAGAAACATTCGGGGAGCATGTTTTCATCCAAGTAATTAAAGAGGATATCAAATGTCTTGAGAC
>JAHZNG010002935.1:0-18492 GCA_027744375.1 Orchesellides sinensis
AACTTTGTCTTAATTTGCCTTGGTTTCTACATATGGAGTGAGGAAAGAATATAAGAATAGGAACTACTGCTATGGTATGAGGTTCGTATGATTTAGCGTCAGATGAGGTTCTCTTCGTAAGCTTTGTTGTGATGCTAATGGGACCTGGCTGGAGTACAGTGAGATGGCTTGGTTTGGGATTGGGATATGGGTTATCATTCATCATAATATAAATTTAGAATAGGTACATAATGTATGTATGAATGTTTTATGCATATACTATAGTTTAGTTTTTTATTTTAGTTGTACTACACCAAATTTATTTTCTGCAGAAGAATAATTTAATCAATGTAATATAACAAGGTTAGAAATAGGAATGAGGACATAATTTTTATTAACTTAATACTATGGGCAGTGCAAACGTGCAAACGTGTGAAGTATTAAGGGTGCAGCTGTCGCCTATATTTTAATAGTACAACCTGTAAAGGTAAAGTTTAAACTGCATCGAAGATTCTTTCGAACGTGAAGTACTTGTCAAGGTCAAGGTATCAATATTTGTCATTTGTATGGATTGGTATGTTTCAAGTCATGAATGAACCATGTATTCTGGACATTAGGGTTTTTGTTGTTAGTACCTCTGACCTATTGTCGCCTCGATCCAAGGGACGAAAAATGCTACACGGGTGTAGACACCATAGTAGCCAGGTCTGGCGCAGCCCTATAAGAAAATCAAAAGGGTTATGAACCAATGAACAATGAACAGTCTCAAAAACGAAATAGGTAAAACTTACATATCCCCAGGATGTAATTCCGTGGAGGGTGTTGTTTCTTGTAAGTGGTCCACCGGAGTCACCTAAAAGAATATGAGAAGAACACGTGGTGGATAAAAATGAATATTCATTTAAGAAATACATGTGTTGTTTAGCTTATGACAGTTAAGTATTGGACATTATTGTAGTATTTTTAATACCTTGGCAGGAATCTTTGCCTCCGTCCATAAATCCAGCGCAAAGCATTCGTGGCGTGATATCTTCTTCCCCGTAGCTGTCCATGCAATCTCTTTCGCTTACAACGGGCACGTGAACGACCCGAAGTACACTAGAAGTTGACCCACCTTCGGATGTCGTACCTGAAAAATGATAAGATGGGGTAAAAGTTGTAATAGAATTTAGGTTTTGGGGTAAATTTTTCTCATCTAAATTTCTAAGGTGTTATTAATACCCCATCCAGTAGCGGACAGTTCAGTCCCCACCTTGAGGTCTTCATTTGCCACTGGCAAAGTAACGGGAGTAATGCAGTCATTTTTCAAGTCAAGACTATTTCCAAGCTGCAAAAGAATAGTATCATGTAGAAAATTCGTATCTGGGATACTATAGGAAATGTTGATTTCAAGACGTGTATTTTTAAATCTTACACGAATGATGGCAATGTCATAGTCAACATCACGAGCGTTGTATTGTTCATGCACAAAAACGCTTTCTACGGCCCTTCGAACGCCATCCTTTCCAGAAGCGTCCAGTTTGTGAGTTCCAACAACTACAGATAACCCTGGAGCAGATCGGCCGTTTACACAGTGAGCAGCCGTAATGATATGCCTAGCGTCTACAACGCTGCCACCACAGAAATGCGAGTATGACCCGGACATGAAAGATTTTCGTTGGATGGACACTTGATGAGGAAACTTGCTGCAGCCGTCCACAGTCTCCCCTCCAACAATTTTTCCAGTGTACTTCCCCTTGAACTGAGGAAGTTCCATCAGGCGTGCAGGGAACTGAGGCAGACTTCCATGACAAATGGCTAATAAGAAAGATGGATATGGATGGGATAAGAATGCGTATTCTAATTTATGAAGGATTTTAGCCTGTCTTTTATTGACAAATTCTTATAGTAAATGACTTACCAAACAGTTGAATTAAGTATAGAACGTGCGGTAGTTTAGACATTGTAGAAATTTAGCTCGAGAAGAGTTTCTTTGAAAATAAGAATAATTGAAGAGAAAAAATGGGATGAGAACGCTCTTCAAAAGTTGGAATAAAAATGACCAGAAAAACGACTTGTGTGAAAGTAGATTTTTTAGAACAAAAGTTACTCATATTCTTTAATCCTTTCTTTATTTTTGTATTTGTACGTCTAGACATGGTAGAATGCTTCACAATTCATGCATATAGGTACATATTTTAGGACTTAATACAACTCCACGAAAGAATCAGGGTTCTTTCTTCTATATACGAAGGGTTTTGAACTTCAAGTTGAACCTTAATGGCACCAAAGGTCCATCGCTCTTCATGCTAAAAATACGCTGGTTGGCTTTAGTTTTGTTAGATAGGTTCTTAAAGTTTATTTTTACTCCTTTACGGTTGAAGTTTTTAGGTACTCAAAAGAACAAAGAAATGTTTCATAAAATCAAGGCGACTACTGAATGTAATATTTAGTTAGATGACCGTTGAGGATGATAATTTCAGTTTTCAACTTCATTTCATAACCAATTACAGCAAAGGATTTGTTAAGTTTTATGAAGACGTTTTCAAAAAGCCAGTTGAAACTAGATCGTGAAAGTCATTATGTATCAGTTAGATAAAGCAGTCGAATGATGTGATGAAATATTTCAATTAATTTAATTAATTCGTTCTTAGAAATAATTATTGTTCTCTGTAAGATGGATACACGATGTTATTTATATGCGAGCGTTTTATAACTTCACCGATTCCAGATATTATGAAAACAATTAGCAGTAAATATAGAAATGTAAATGAGAATGTTCAAATGTTGAAGGGAAATGAATGCCAATAAAATGAACTTGAAATCGTATGTTTCCGTTCTCTACAGTTTATTCACCATTCGATTCAAAAACAACATAAAAGCTGACGGTACAAAACATGATTTGTAAAAATCATATCAAGGTTTTTAAAAGCTACTGTTCTCAGATACTATTATCCAACTCCATTTGAATACATGGCTTACAAGAACCGACAAAGGTTGACAAATTTTAAGAGTGATTTCTGTAGTATTCAACTTATCATTTTTGCGGAAAGGCTGATTACACAAATTAATCATGGGTTTCTTTTAAAGGTTTTGAATTTCGATTTATTTTCTGTAATATTCTATATGTTATCTCATTTAATAGTGATTATATATCGAGTGATTTGTACATTATGTACCATGCAGTTCTCTTTTAAGTAAATCCACAGTTAATCTGTACCAAAATAGCAACATAAATAGTTTAAAATTTCTCCACCAACAACTGTACATTTTACACATACGCCTTTCTTGACAGCTCTCTGATGTAAATTGTCTGATATCATACAAAATGACTCAAACCAACAATAATAATAATTAATTAATATTTGACTACACTTTTCTGGTTCATGGCTACTGTTACATCATATATATAGAAATGACCTTTTTGTGTAATATTGCAAATGATTTCAATATCAACAATAACAATAATAATAATAATTAGCTTACTTAAGTTACATGTCTCTTCATAACTGCCATCATATAGCATACATAAATAATTATGCATCCATCTATAGGCTTTCGAGGATTTTTGACCTGAACTTATGTTTCTTACGTATCATTATATTTAAATATTCATACATATGTACATGTAATTTTTATGTCGCACTAAAAAATCTTACTTTATAAAATATTCAAAAATCTAGTAAGGTTCCTGATTTTATTTGCATATCAAGTTACCATTGTTGAATACCACTATTATCTTGATAACTGAATTCTATAAGCCCCAACTGGAGCTTTATATGCCTGAGGTCAGTGTTGTCTACTTACAAACTACACTTTCACTTTTCTAAACTTCATATTTATAAGATTTGGAATATTTATCGCATGTCAAAATAAAGCGTAGAAGACTCTGGACTACAAATTTTTCATAACTTATTCTAGAAACCTATCAACAATCGTACACATTCAATATAATAATGCTAAAATCACGATTTACTGTTTTTCATTTTCTACTTCAAAAAAATTACAATAATTACGACCTGAAAAAAAGATGGCTGATTTGTTAGGCTAATCGTTTCTTGTAAATATTAAATTACTCGAATGAATAATCTTTGTAAATGAACAGTTATCTTTCATTATGTACTTTACAGTGTTTCATGTATTATGCATCCGCTGTACTGCCATTGGATAGTAATGTAAATAGCGTAAGGTTAATTTACAATAATATTATTATTCATATTTTCGAGTTCACTAAGCTTATATTCTACAAAAAATTTCATTTTATATAGAGTAAATGTCTCTCGCAAGATCTCTTGAACGCATCTCTAAAACAAAGTAAACAAGGTTGTTTTTTGAAGACGACAGTACACGTACATTTTTAATTTTAACATGAGAAGAATATATTATTACACGATATATTTCATATATAATGCTCATATATGTATGTAAGGAAAACTGCTTTATCCCATTGATGGGTTTCACATTACAAACGGAGACTTTTGTAACCTTTTATGTACAGGTATTAATAGATACATACCATCCAACCTTAACCTTATCGTCTCAACTGACTTAAAAGCTACAAGACCTACTGATAACGCCACACTACGTAAGTACATGTACATAATAATCTTCTAAAAATTATAGTAACAACAGCAGTGTACTGTATTAATAATAATATAGTTTTAGTTTAGTAATTGTATGTATTATGCATGTCACTACTACTGCAACATCACTTAGTATAGAGGTAATTTATACAACAGAGTACATAATACACAACAGTCGTACTCAAACAATCTCTGTTTTAAACTTGGATTTCTCAGTTTCAGCTAGTCGGTATTATTACAGCAAATGATTGAGAACTGCTTACTTCTAGTTACTTTTTGGAAGAAGTGTTTTTGAAAGTATTCTTTTTTTGTAATGCAAACAATTTTTAAGCTTTAACTGGACTGAACAAGGCTGCCAACAGATAGTATGTTTACAATACAATAGCCATCTTGCCTCAATTTTAAAAACCCCATCATAGTTGCACAAGAGAATCTTAGGGACAAGAAATATTTTTTAAACAAGAAGCAGCTTCGCTCTCACTTTCTTTCCTTATCCCTCAATCATCATGAGTTTAGTGATCTTATTTCATGCGTGTTCTTTACAAGGAAACGAGCAATGGCTCTGATTGAAAACAGGTTGCAAAGGTCAATCATCTAGTAGTTAGACTGTTCGGTATTCCAAAGAACTGGATATATCTGTAAACAGAAAAATAATGATCGCTGCAGAGCTGGAACTTCCGAAGAAACAAAAAATGGTTTGAATAGAAGCAATTTATGCGAACTAAGGGAGATGGGAAACAAGGAAGATTTGGATTAAGGAAAAGTTAGGAAAAGTGAAGGATATCATGTAATGCGTTTTTAAATGGTGGGAAACTGACTGCCAACTAATGTATCATGCCCTGACTAAACTAACTAATGAAAAAACTAGCATCCCTTACAAAACTTAGCTAATCATGAAAAATTCCTGACTTGCGATAATAAAGGGTGACTCGTTTTACACTGAAAGAATTTGACATTGCACGCTATATATGATCCTGAGTAATAAACGCAAATGAATCTCTGTATATAATTTACCTTCGTATATTCATCACAGCAACTCTATTTAGGTACATACCAACAGGCTAAAAATGAAGTGCTTTTTCGATGTAAGAAAAGGAACACTAAAGAAAAATTTATTGAAATGCAAACGAGAAGGCAGTCAAATGGGTATTTTGAATCTTGAAGTTGTACCAGATTGATATCCTGATTTTGAAGACTATAAAAAGAAAATATTGAAAGGTAATGTTCAAAAGAAGTAACGATGATTCTGCAGAGCAATATTATAAGACCGGTGACCCTTGTGCTTTTTTCTCTTCATATCTCTTCTCTCTGACTTCAAGAATATTTAACAGAAAAACTTAAAGTATCTACAATTTTCTTCTTAAAAGTATGTATGTAATGTATTGAAAACAAGGGACTATATTTAATCAAATCATAATTCAAGCCGACTAATGATATCCTTGACTCTGTTCAGGAATGGGGCGAAATGAACTGAATTGGCTTCCTGCATTGCTTTAACTTCATTCATGTACTTGTCAATGGTGTGGATGTTTGGAGGCTCATGCGTTCCGGGCAAAGGGAGCGACGCGAAACTTGACGCCAAGACACTCCGAAGTCGATTCAGGTTTTGACTCAACATCTCATTTTGTAACTTCTGTTGCCTCATCTCATGCTCCATCCTCTCAATTTCCGCTTGCATTTGTTCCACATGCTTTTGAAGGGTGGCATTCTGCTCTTCACATTCGGAAACGGTTTTACGTAATGCCCGAAGCTCCAGTTCTCGAGCTATAAAGGAAAGGTACAACATAACAAAGCAAAGATTATTAACATGTCAAACACATCTTACTAAATTTCAAAACAAACAAGCAAAAGCATTTTGAAAAATAACAAGTAATTTTTTGTCTCTTTAGATTTTAACTTCCTGATACAATGACTACTACTCTATTAATTTTGACTTTTAAATAAGTCCACAATAAAGCCCCAACTCATTCTGATCCATTTTCCCCATGCCAGTCCATTGCGTTTCGTCTTACAAAGAAAAACGTAGAAAAGCAGGATATTGTCTCAGATGTCGCAAAATATCGCTGTCACTCATCTTTCGCACTGACTACCTCCAGCTTCTACAAACTCAGATAACAGTCTACATTTCTGATAATGATAACATGGTACGCTTGATAATGATTTATTTAATAGGTCAGTATGATACAAATTTATTCTAACGTTGACAAATTTTGTTAAGACCAATTTTTTCTTTGTACAAATTCGATATATAATTTACATACACAGAAATAAGTAAGTGCATTATAAATTTTTCAGTTGTTTTATTTCATGCTAGCTGACCACGTTGTATCTGATCGATTCCATGTTAGTGTAAACAAGCGACATTTTGCTTGGTAGCTAGTTTTAAATGGTGAAAGGTATAGGTTCTCTCTCTCTCTGTAACACACATTCAACGCAACAGATTTTACTTGGCAAAGGGCTCCAGCCCCTCCCGCACACATTCGGCTCGGTTGACCCCAACTTCAACTAAAGTACTTAAGTTCATTACTTTCGTTCTCCACATCATTCATTCATCATTATCACATCACTTAAAAGAACAAAGCTACAATACAGTAAAATTGGTGCGTTTCCTGCACATTTGGTAGGTTAAACAAGAAAATTTGGCAAAATGCACTAAAGTCGTTGTAGAAGTATCGATCGATCGATCAAATGGCTATTACTGTATGTTTACTTTGACTCGGAAAAATATATTTCCTACATTTTCTTTAGTTAGCTGAAGTTTACCAATTAGAATGGAGCAGGGGGACTGGGGAGACAGGAGTGAGAGTAGACTAAAATTAACATTTCATTCAAGTAGCAATCTACGAAGAGTCAAGAAGAGTCAGGGCTTCGTGTCTGTGTTTTTTACTATAAAAACTAAGTACGCCTAATAGTTTCTTCCTAGATCAGGGTTGCCGTTCCTATCGTTTACTTAGAGCAAAATAAAATCAAACAAAAAATATAAATCTGCCAGAGCTGCTAATAATGATGGCAAGGTTTAAACTCTCCTTGTTTAACCTACCTTCAATATACCGGCCGTAGCCAAAAATCTGTTGTGTTGTTGCCTTGTATGACGACGTCGTCAAATCTGTGGAAGAACCCATGGAATACAAAAACACACATGTGCACTTAAAAAAATATCTGATGGGAACCACTTTCTCAACAGGTCAAATTTCAACGGTAAAACAAGGCCGCTGAGAGATTCATGTAGTTTAAAGGACAAATGTTATAAAAATGTAAGACATACGGCTTACAGACTCACAGAACCACTACTACAGGCTTCCAGGGCAGAGAACATACCAATTATTATCCTCATAATATCATCCTTAGATTAAATTTTTTATATTTTACTTCACATTTACATTAAGAAGACATAATTTGCTGTTTAAATAAAAGCTGCTTACTTTTTTATTGACCTGCGCGTTTTTATTTTGCAAAAACCAAAAACCAGTACCCAACTGGAAGAAGTCTTCGGTTAAAATAAAAGTGTTCTGTATACCAATAAACAATCTACTGTATTATCATAAAGGTAAGCGGAAAAAAGAAAGCCATATTATGTTGCTTTCTAACCAACTCTTTCGGCTATTCTGAAATAATCAATCATGCACTGAATACGGCCACGCATGCAAACGGCTTGATTAGTAATATAGTTGGTAAAAATTATCGAGAATACTGAGAAAAATATCATGCACCACACTCTAGTAGTAAAAGTAAGTAGATGAAAGCAAATGGAAGGTCATGAATGGTAATCAAAAAATTACTCGCAAAAGATCAATAATGCGATCCAAACGTAGATTTGTAAAGTTATTGGCATCACTTTCTATATAAACCAGGAAATTTGCTTAAATTTACAATAAGTTGTTCCATCACCATTCTACTGCGCATCCTTTACCAGGTATGGCTTAATAACGGCATTCATACAACACTTCATCAAAGGTGGACATCACAACAGACCAGTATGATTCCATAAGGCAAGGGGCTTGCACAAGATGTAGAGAAGTGACAAGTGCTTGTAAGTATGAAACACGTTTAATTTTTTTAAATACATAGTATTTCATCGAGACTGATGTTCATGGGCTCCAGAGGTAAATGGCGAGCTGAGTTGGAGTTCAGTTGAATGAAATGTCAACATTCATATAATTAACACGATATTAGGCATTTTCGCTGAGTTGTAGTCAAAGTCGGTTTCTTGTGCACTCATTTATGAAAAAATTATAAAGAGTTTGGTTAAAGTACTTGAATTCGCTTTACTGAGTTGCAAAAATTTATAATACTGAAAAATTTGACTGGCTATAAAAGAAAGACAACAAAAAACAACTCTGGCTGTTTTGCGAGTAATGGGTCGAAAGGGAAACAAACCTTTGTTGTGGTCGAGAAACTCCTCGGTAAAAATTGGTATTTCCATACCCGTTTCGTGGTTCATGTGAGTCGGGCGGTTCATCATGTTCATAGCTGAGCTGCCCGAAAGATTATGTCCGAAAGAACTATTGCCAGTCGCACCTGAGATATTCATGTCCAAAGGACCACTCTGCTGATTGGAATGGGCATGATTCTTCTTCTTCCTCTTGTTCATGGATTTGTACGCCTCAGTCTTCTTGTATGCACTCATCTCTCGTTCATAGTTTTGTTTATCGGCTTCCGCTGAGTCCAGGTATTTCTGTGTAGATGTATTACCATTCGAATATGATACGTATGCTTAAATATTGTGCTTCTCACACGACCGGAGTTTCAATTCCAAACTCCACCGCTTCAGAACAACAATTCTATACAACACAAGAAAATGCATGAGCAAAACCCGTACCTGCTTAATTTCTCGGTCCATATTATTCCACTCCTGTGCCAACTGTCGAATAATCTCATAGAAAGGCATCTCTGGGTACATAGACCGCAACTGATCACGGCGCTCCCGCATGTACACATAGTATCCTGCAATATAGAAAAGCATCAGTGCGAAATTAAGTATTAGCTCTTTCCCATTTCAATTAATAAGTAAACTTTTAAGCAGAGCAGACTCGACAACAGCAACACCAAAACATGAAGACAATTGAAGATCTATCTTCACGTAGGTCCTATGCAATGGCATCAAATTTGACAGACAGGAGCTAGAAGTATTTCTTGCCATTAACCCCTTTATTTACATCATCACATTTTTCATTCTTCGTCAATCCCCGTCTCGTTTAAGTAATAAACATAATGCATTCACCTAACCTAACAGATGCAAAAGGATTAGTATAGTATTTATAACGCATAACGTACTACACACCTATATTTATATTTTCAGAAGATTGAGTAGGTGTACCTAACTAGAATCGATATTTCATTCATCTATCCAATAAGGTGATATATATTCTAAATATACTTTATTCAACCAATCCGATCTATCCATCATCAAGTTTGGTTAAACATAAAACTACAGGCAACAACGCATGAAAATAAACCCATATCTTTTCTTTTCAGTTTTTTACATGATGCATTACACCCGTCACCGGAGAGCCTCGTCCCTGCTGTGATGATTGATGATCCGGGGAGGAAAACCAAAAATGTATCATCCACGTCAAATTCATAATGAATTTGCTAATCTTTTCGTGCATCGTCATAATGAAAATAAAAACTCTTTTACATTACATACATACATTGGTCCTGACAAAATCTACCTCTCTCATCATCTCTACCTATTCAAGTTTACATTGAATCCAACGCTAACGCTCATCATTTAACTCTCTTGCCTGCGCACGTTGCAAAGAAATACAAGCATATTCAGAATTCACATTATCAACTCCTCCAAACTTCAGTAACAAAAATATTTTTCTTAATTGGCCTCCCCATCTTCACTAATCTTCTTACAGAAAAATCTAATCTACAGGCAAGCATCCAAGCACAATTCAATTAAAGTTAAAATAACTACGCTACTACAACCCATCATCTTTAAAATATGTACCCACCTGAAAACCTTCTCTGCTTGGGTGCATTTGGATCAGGCTTTTTGTACACTTTCTTCTTAGGCCAACACTTTTTCTTGGTATCCCTCGGAGTAGCCGCAGCTCCTTCTCCAGTGGTCGTCGTGTGACCCGTCAATCCTGCATTACTCTGTCCTCCACTTTCACTCGTCTGATTAGAATTATTCCCTCCAGCCGCACTGTTCGCCGTTGTCGTCTGATTCTGGGTTTGTTGTTGAGGCTGCTGCTGCTGTTGAGGAGGATGTGCCGGCGGAGGTTGTTGTTGCTGCTGCTGAGGTGGACCCACAGGCATGCCGCCTCCAGGCTGTTCATTATGATGAGGTGGACCTCCTGCCACACTGTGAGGAGGTGGTGGGGGCATCATTGTCGGGGGAAGGTAAGGTTGATGGTAGCCGTTAGGATTCATTGACATGTCCATTATAGGTGGACCATTTATGTTCATACTGCCCAAGCCACGCTCAGCTCCCCTCGATCTGCAAATTTAAAAATAAATCACAAATAATTAATTAATTTCCACATATATCCTAATTTAATCAATACTTTAATTAAATTGCACAGTGCACACTATCAACCTTAAAACCAAGTAAATCTCCAGTTTTGCAAATTTATTTTATAAAAATTCCCCTAATTTTGCTAATTCACAGCTCTTCAGCTGGTCCGCATTACATGTGCTCCACACATGAACTAATATAATTTATGCATTTCAGAAATTACAAACGTTGCTCTATGGTTTCTCCAGAATTCTCAATTCTCACAATACCCCATCTTTCCACTTATAATCCAAATAAAATACATAGCGTCACCTGCATATTTTGTTCATGACATGAAATAAATTATTTCATGGACCGGATTTTTATGGATATTTCCCAAAAAAGGAAAGAAATCAAAAGCAGTATTAGTTACAAAGAAAGTCATCAACGATCCATAATATATATTATGTCATATGAAAGCTGGATAAAACTCTTCATAGGGTAACTGTGTACGGATGAATGTTTAATAAATATTGAGGATTGCTTTACTGTTAAATTAATTCCTGGGAGAAAGGTTATTGGGAACAGAAATGTAATTGTAATGTAATGTAATTGTTGTGTGCAGCCCACGTAAAATGTGTACAAAAGTACCTTATAGAGAAACTAGTCACAGAGGTATTGAAATAAATTGCAAAGTGAGATGATACACATAATATGTGCATAGGTATATGTTATGTAGGTTTATATGGGTAAAAACTTGTGTATGAGTTTTCCAAGAACGAATGATGAGTTCGTTGTTTGAATGATGAGCAGGCATACACACACAGCTTTAAACAAAAAGTGTTCTTTCATATTGTGAATTGAAGGTATGGCATAGATAGATATAAGCAAAGTTGTGAAATTTCTAAACAAGGTTTTCTACCTTCAAAATATTTTTATTATACCACTTGAAGACTTGTTCAATAAAAGATAATATACAAAGCAATAGTATAATTTGTATGAATAAAAGCACCTCATGGTTCTTCGGAATATGTGTGATATGTATTTTTAAGTTACACAAGTGTCGAATGGGGTAGGTTAGGAACAGTTTACGCGGAACGTGTATCTAACCATGCCAGTTTCTTTTTATATGTATGTAATTCCTTTCTTCTTTTTGCCTGACAAGCATAAAAAATTGCAACGTTCAGTCATCAAACCAAGTTCAAGTTTTTACGCAATTTAATAATAAGTTGTCTCTTGTGAAAATTTTTGTATACGAGAGAAATTACATGGTGTAGGTTATATTATGACAGGTATTATGTAAGTGGTTCAAATGGATTTTATATATTTTTATCAAAACTGCCTTTGATAGCTGTTAAAAACATGAAAGTAACCATATCATGCAATCTAAAATTGCAGTACGCCTTTCTAAGCGTTTTTTATATTAATAAAGTTTCCTCATGAAGAACTCACTCGCACCCAGGACTAAAAGATAACCTCGCAACCTCACGATATGAGAAATGAGTATAAAAACTGTGTTACTCTAGCATGCATGCGGCAATTGCGTGAATAGTAAAAATCAAAATTACCCAAATATACACAGTATGATTAATATTTTTTATTAACATTTAACCCAGTAATCAATACTCGTATAACAAAAAGTATGAATACTAAAAATAACTGGATAAGGAGCGTTAGGACTATGGAACGGTGAAATACATATCTTTTTGGACTTTGTTTTGTTGATGATGAGGATGACGAGCCGAAACAAAATGTGAACGCTTATCATTCTCTAATTTGCTTACTGGCTTATCACAATCAGAAATTACATGTCCTTAATTTCCCTTGTCAGTCAAAGTGCATGCTAAATTTATCCACAGTCAATGTAATCTTAAATTTACTGATAAAATGATAAGACAAGGTAGGGCAAGCATTATATGTAACTAAAGGATGCATACACAACGCTCGCAAACCTACAAGTCGATTGCCTTGCTGGGAAACCTACATTATGAAGTATGGATTTTTGGACGTTATAGTACTTTAAGTTTGTTTTCATTTATATAAACGATTAGATCGCGCATGAAAACATTTGCGTGTTTGGTCGTAATATACCAAAAAGACTAGTGCCCTAAAGAGTTAATCCTGTCTTGATTAATACAAATAGCTACTTAGGTTAGGTATTCGTTTTACATTCCGATCCATTTGCTTATCCCATGAATGTCAATTCACGCTCAAACTGAATTGAATGAAATCGTAATGTAGGTAAATGTGTACAATACATGTGTACGCGCAATGGACAATGCAGTTCCTTTCATCGTAATAATTCAATCATCATGAGAGTATAAGCATAATCTACGAATATACAAAACAAAACGAAGAGCTGTTTGAATGAGACGATACCAATTAATGATGCAAGAATATATATTATGTGAATGAGTAGACGCAATTCGATTTGACATTGATACAAATGTGTACCTTAATTTCGCTACCTTACTATTTTAGAGCTGCAGTCAAAAACGTAAACAATATAAATTCCAGGTTTAACCATTTGACCAACTTTCCCTATGAATCTAACGCAGTTTAAAGTTATTTGCACATTACAGTTTACATGCAATATACAAAGTTTCACATTTTCAAGTCAAAAACTAGATTATGCTTAGCTACACACTCTGCAATTGAATCCTGGCGATACTGAAAAACTTTTAATATTTGTAATCCAATTTCAATAAAGACATTTGCATATATGCACCAGCATAATTTATTTTATATTACGCTGAGGCTAGTAGACAGGTCACACGCAAACCTGTGGGCATCTTATTTCAGTTTGATATGGGCGTAATCTGAATGTAATTTTAAGTCCAAAGACGAGAATATTTGTTTTACGTGTTGCTTATTATTATATCATGCTAACTTTGTGTACATTCTATATACGATATATGTACATCATTTCTAAAATATTCTTACACGTTGCAAAATGGGATTCATAGGTAAAAACTGTACAAATAGAATGAACTTCCTAATAATATGAGATTATAAGGCGAATTCATGAATGCAAACCATCTAAAGCTAGCTTACTTTTCCATATACCTAGTTATACAATGGTATAAGATCTAATGTAATATTAAATTCAACATGCAACGCATGAACGGTACCTTTTTGCCGGTTTACAATAAACCCATCCAGTTTTACTGAAATCTGTACAAACATTGGCGTGAAAACACCTAAAAACTTTTAATAATATTATTGTACGCATCAAAAACAAAAGTTTATTAAACTTTGTTTTCAAGATCAAGTAACGTAATATCCCACGCTATACGCTTGTTATAATCAGCTAGAGGTAGTGCAACTTTTCGTGATTCAAATATCATGTTTAAAAAACAAATGTACCTACTAAAACACAGCACGTAGTATAAAATATCATCATAAGGATGGAAGCAGGTTGTTTTGAACTTTTTTTCTTAATTTTAAGGATATCCTGCCTGAAAATACCTGAACTTGGCTTCTTCAGGGCTTGTTAGTATCGTTCTAAGAAAAGGAAACATTATTGTACATGCTTGTTTTCACAGTACATGCTATTATAATACACTATTCTTGATAGCATCATTACCAACCGACAAGTACAAAGTTCATGAAGGGTGACTATAAAATAGCGCGAGAGTCCTAGTAAACAGAGAAAATGACAGCGGAAAGTAAAATAAAATTTCTACAATACTCAAATTATAAAGGTAAAACAGTACTCTGTAGTATATATACATGCAATATCCACATGGCAAAGCATCATAATATATTACACAGAAAAGAAAACTGCCCGTCCAAACGGATGAAGATCTGATGCCAGAAGCAATCTTAAAATATACATACAATACATGGAACTGAGCCAACTATTTTATGCTCTTCTTCCCTTGTTGTTGTTTTCTACCAATTCACTATGTACATATACATATACCGTAGAAGAAGTAGAGGAAGGAGCCTTTAGGCAACTCTGAGTAAACTCGGTTTTTTTTTCAAAAATCGACCGACATTTTCACAGACATACATTATACCCCCACTCTCCTATATACAACATGTGTACGCACAAAGGTAAAAAAAATACCACTTGGGAAGAGAGACTTCTTTTCTTATAGTAATCTATCAAAGGAGTACGACAAGAGGAATGCAACTTATAAGGAGCCACCAAAAGAAGGAAAAAACCCGTTTCCTTTCTGTCACTCATATACTAACCCCTGTAGACAGAAGAATGCGTCTTTCTCTCTCATCTTCAATCTTTAGTTTTTACTTGCCGGCATCACCTTCATATTTCTATTCAATTGTTAAAAATCTGTATGCAAAAGAATATGTACTGCATTCCATACTACACTTCTCTCATCTCTCTTCATAATAAGAAAATGCATATATTTATTGAATCTACTCACAAAACCTACTTTTTCTTTCAACATCAAGGTAAACAATCTTCAAAGCATGCATTTCAGTCCTAGTTTCTTAAAGACTTCGTCAAGTTTTCTTTCTTATTAATTTACATGCTTTTACAATATACTTATACGCAACGAATCTGTGCTCAGATGAATATTTACTTATGTACCCAAAAACTCGTTCCCTCCTTTCTTGCATACTTTTTCAAAACAATATAAATATACATTTCAACATCCACATGAGCATTTTCCATTGGAAATTTTTTGTACATAACAAATAGGAGCCAAACGGGTGTGTGTAGTATTTAACATGTAAAACTATCTAACAAGAGAGAAGACCAAGAAATGCTTTTTATTCTCTACTTCTCTCTCCTACTCCTACTAAACAAACGAAATGCATACTTCATTCCATGTAGCAAGTGTGTTTGTGAGTAGTTCACTGAGGTCCTTTTCTATATTAATGCCTCCTCAGTTCTTTCTAACTAGGCACGTATATGTACAAGCGTTTAAAACTCCGTCCTTCCAAAATAACAAGAGAATGGAACGGCATGAGCCAGCAGGAGAGAAGAAGTGAAGGAGTTGTAGGAAGATACGGAGAATAATAATAATACCATGGCATACAGTGTTTTTTAGGATCGACTCTCATGCCTGCCTGGCCTGACTACAGCCGAACTCTCTTTCTCTTCTTGGCGTTCTCTAATAATGTAATAATCTATACGAACAAGAAAGCACGAAGGGGGTGGTTTGCTCGTTTCATATATGGCATTCCATAAAAAGAGTATATATACTGATGTTAATGTGTAAATGTATATATATATGTTTCTTTTACTCTTATACATCAACATCCTCCTATATAACGGGCCAGCAAGGAAATCCTCCGCATGAGTATAACAACCAGCTTAGGGAGTGCCTGACGATAGTGTTCAAACTTATACCCCCACAAACAGACGATAGTGTTCAAACTCTTACCCCCACATACTCTAATACATATAGCCGATGTAGCATAGTAGCCATATAAAATCTTGTATTAGCATCGACTGAAACTCAAGAGCTTTAACCATGTATGCAAGTAAACACTTGGATCCCTAGATGTGTATAAGCCTTAATACTTCTTCCCCTGCTTTCAACCATCTTTCTTTTTTATCTATCTATTTCATATCCCTACCAAACGTAAACCTACAACCTCCATCACACAACTATATATTCACAACAGCAGAAGAAGACTTGTTTACGGAGTTTTCTGTTTATATCTATAAATCTATATGTATAAACTGATGTGAGCTTTCCTGCTCTACAGTCGTTACTAGTGCTTTTGGCAGTAATACAACAACCCGATGATGTTCCATGCATGTTTCTAACAAATAAAAAAACCTACAGGATATTATTCTCCTGCTGCTGCTGATGCATGTCCTTTGCTTTTTCCATACTGTGAAAATGCCTTGTGTACATTTAAAGTATATAGGGATATAAAAAGCATGAAACTTGTTTTTTATAGTAGTGAATCCTAATGGCTAGCAATATAACTCCTTCAACTCAACCAAGTAGTAATCAACGTCTCAAAGCTTACTTCAGCTCTTTTTGTCCAATCCAAAATGCTTAAAGCTCTTTTAATGCTGTTGCTACCTTTTTTCTTCCTCCTGGAAAGTTTAATCTATGTATATAGTAATATGTATGTGCATGTCTTCTACTTTTTTACTCACTTTGTTCACAAACGTATAGTAAAATACAGTCCCTTGATAATCACCTTTATTATTCTATCAGAGATTTAAGCTGCTTTTTTGTCGGTAAATGCACATGCTCAATCCATATTTCCATTTTATTACTACTTACACGGAAGATTAACTGGGGCTCATTATAGATAGATAAAAATTGGATGAACGGATGGACGCTCATCTTGTATGACTACAGGTTTACAAAAAATGAAGCAATGTGATGACTGATCCTGAAAACATTTAGTGCTCTATTATAAGCCTTACTTTACGTCATTAATATCAAAAAGGTTCGTTTGAAAGCGTAAGAAGCCCTTGTTCCGGTCGTAGTAATACTAATTGTAATTCTTATCGTTTTACCCTACGTTTTCCAATTTCGGGGCGATCATACAATAGACAGTTCATTAAAATACATTTTTTCCTTTAAGATGATTAAACTTTACTACAAACGGAAAGAAATCACATATTAGTCAAGAGCCAAGGGAATTCCCTCTTGAGCCTGAAGCCTTTCCAGACAATATCTGAGAAGAGACTCACATTATTGGCGGTAAAGAAGCATCCCACATTAATAAAAAGACTTGAAGAATGACGTCACCTTCATGATCATGTAACTTAAAAAAATATGTGTTCCACTAATCAGAGCAAGTAAAAACATCTCTAGAACATCAAAAGTCTCTCATGTAAAATATAATCTGTGGCTCCATGCATGGTGCATACCACGATACCACTCGACTACTCTCTTGCTGGTTATAATGATGACACCTAAAAATGATATATGGTCTATGCGATGTTTTTGCACATTTCACACTCCTGGTTTCATTCTACTCCCTTTGTGCTCATGTACGTGTTTTCTACCAGCATTAGTTTAGTATAAGTAGCTTTATGCAGGTCTTGTTTTTTTACAGGCAAAAAATTGGCAAGAAAAGTGGAGGCAAAAGGATTTGCAAATAAAAACTGCACATTTGCAATTTTAACACCATACGCCTCGTTCCAAAGCTTCTTTGCTAGCAGCTTCATTTAAGCATGCTAAAATATAAATATATACACAGCAGGCGACAACAAACCTTAATATATCTGGACGTACAGATTAGTTAAATCGGCTTTAATCTGTGAAGCATGGCAAGCATAAGTATAATTCTTCATGAACATGAACCTATAACAAGTAAAGAAAGAGTTTTATGGACTGCGAAAATTTGCACATGAATTCAAATTGCACGCTACAACAAAACTAGCATGAAACTCTAAGTTGTTTATTACTTTAAGCGAGAAAATCAATATTCATGTGCATATAAATTTTAAAGTCTATAACGAAACAAAAGATTCAAAAGCATCACCACCACCACTATGCATACCAAGCTGCCAAAGTTGTCCACAACTGAAACCATGAAAGAAGTCATAGTCCTTTAAAA